>WNHD01010136.1:0-12632 GCA_011057455.1 Ganaspis sp. Gsp50
TTAGATTTCGAAACGTTGGAGTAAACTTTATTAAACAACAATGGTCCGAATGTTATCGTTTTATTTATACGAAACCTACAATTAATATACCTCTCGGACGTTAACAAATGTATAGTGACTGCTAGGACCATTACAGTTAATTAATTAACTAATTAAGAACACTTAACAAAATAAAGATATAAAGTTAAAACTTTTCCACTACAAAGTTCCTTTAATTTTACGTCCATGCAAATAATATTTCTCATCCAAAGCATCGATTCACGTATAAAAATTGGTATCTGTGCAGCAAACATCTTTAACATTTCATATAGGAGTTTTGTTTTATGGGGAAATATTTACTTTCAGTTTAATAAATATTTTATTAAGTATAAACAAAAATTCAAACAAATTGTCATTTTTATAGTAGTTTTAAAGTTTAGTTTTAACGTTTTTGATTAAAGGAATAAAGTTTATTATAATTAATTATCAACCTGGAGAACATCATCGCCAGTAGCTTCTTCATCGCTGGATTCCGTAGAATCTTCTGATGCCTCATGGACGACTTGTGGTCCTTGTACAAACATTTTGAAGATGCACGAAAATTTCAGGTAATTAAATTCGTATTAATTAATTGCTAAATGTGTAAAATTATATAGAAATTTACTGTGAGGTAAAAGTCAAACCAATTGAATTCGTGAAATTTTCAACACTATCGGCGCGCAATGGTGCACGGATGAAGTAAGGTGGAAGGGAAAGTGACGATGTATTGTGAAAATAAGTGAGGGTGCGAGGTGAGAGGGTTGAGTTTCATGCCAGGTACCTGGTACTACCTAGACACGGATTATTATTCCAATTCTTTTGAGAATATCAGTTGGTTTTTGACTTCCAAGCTGGAAAATAATTTATATAGACAAATATTTGTTTAAGGAATTTACAAATTGCAAATCAATATTCAACTTTTTGTTGAGGTAAAATTCGATCTGGAAAATTTTTTAACATGGATATTGGAACTCTTTTAGGAAGATTAAATCCTTTGCAAACGAAAAATGTAAAGTTAAGGATTAACTGACAATCTTTTAAAAAAGTACAATATGAAAGAATGCTTTTTTGAATTCTTAATTACGCTTTATAGTTCTGGTAAGTCAATTAATATTTTTTAATTGGACTTGATAATAAATTGAGACAGTACCTATATCTGGATAGAAAATCAAGTACATAAAAATGTAAATAGATTTAGAAAATGAACATATGTATACATAACCAGAGTCAAATGAATCCATAAATATATGAACACGTGCATTTACACGTACATATAAAACTATTATATTTGGTAAGAGCGCCTTATATTTTCTGTTATTCTTGTTGTTTGAGTAGAGGGAGTTTTTTACATGCATTTGAAGACAATAGGCCTTTTTGTTTTTCTTGCACTGAGAGAAACTTTTGATTGATTTGAATATAAAAATTTGTTTAATTCAAACATAAATGAATCAAACAAAGAATTTGTTTGATTTAAATAAAATTTTGTTCGATTCAAATAAATTTTGTTGGATGAAAACAAATTTATATTCAATTTAAACAAATATATATTCAAATTAAATATATTTTCGCTTTATTAAACTGTCGAACATAGAATAAGTTTGGTCTTTTTCTTTATTTTAAATATAAATTTGTTTAATTCAAGTAAAATTTATTTGATTCAAACAAATTCTTTAATTGACCACGTTGAATTTGATTCAACTAAACATTTTTCTCAGTGTGCGCAAACCCTACTTGAATTTTTTGTGTAAAAGAGTTTTCTAACAGACGCAGCCAACTGCCCAAAATCAATTTTTTATAAAATCTATAAAGTTATCTAAATTTTTCTTCGGATAGGTATTTATCGTTATAATACTATTTATTTATCGTATTAAGATGATTTCATTGACATTGTGTTTCTTTACATTATTTTAGAAGGTTTAAGAAAATAGTGTTAAGATGGACAGTTTGGAGACCTCAAGATTGACATAACTGTTTTAATTGATTTATTCTTCTTCTCGATTTTATATATGTATATCTAATATAAGCTCCAGGAGAACTTTCGTATTCAATAATATATTTCGAAGTGTTAACTCGTAATAAATATAATAAAAAGTTGGAATGCGTACGTAGATGATCTACTTCACTATCTGTATAAGAAACTTATATAGTAAAGTGGTCTATATTATATAGTCCACTATGCGTACGCATCTCTGATAAAGAGACAGAAAATTCTTTTACGAATCGTTAAATGATATTTATTTTCAATTTAAAATATTTTTCAGTGATTTTTAAAATGGTGTCCATTTTGCTGTCACTTTTCTTTAAGTCGAGAATTTTAACAATTTGAAAAAGTACTTTCAAGAAATATAATGTTAAAAAAGTTACCTCCCGTGTGAAAAAAACCCCGTTCGCGCCTATATAACACCGGGGCCCGCGGCAGGGGCACATGAGGGGCGATCCATGACGGCAAATCCATGCGGGCCCTTGCACTGGCCCTCATGGATTTGCCCTTACGAAAAGCTAAAAAATTCTTGAGGGTAAATCTATGAGGGCAAACGTAGGGGCCCGCATGGCACGGCCCTCACGAAAAATTAAAAAATTCATGAGGGCATGTCCATGAGGGCAAACGCAAGGGTCCCGCGTGGCACGGTCCTCACAATCACTTAGACAAAATTTAAAAGTCTAAAATCTAATTTCTTTTTTAATTTTAAAAATTATTTATAATAGTTTAAAACAAAAGAGAAAATGATTTTTTAATAAAACTGAGCTCTATTATTTCTTTTAATACACCGTATTTTAAAATAAGCTCAGTTGTTTAAATGACTTTTACATCTTTCATAAGAACATCAAGAGCCACCAATAGATCAGTTGGCAAGGGACTTGACTTTCATGCCAAGGGTCCCAGGATCGAGTCCGCCGAGCGTAGATTTTAAAAAAACTAGTACAATAAATATGAGTGTAAAAAATCGTAAAAATCATCAATTAATTTTCTTTTTGATTTTGTAGTAACAATAACATTGTTTAATTAAGAAAAATTAACAATAAACAATGAAAAAAGTAATAATAAACATTTTTTTGGTGAGGGCAATGACGAGGGCGGGCAGGGGCAAACGTGAAGGCGCCCGCATGGATCGTCCATGTAGGCGCCCTCGTAGATTAGCATGTCGATTCCACGAGGGGCCTCGCTTGGATTGCCCTCATGCGCCCCTCATGGCATGAGGGCAATCCATGCGGGCCAGCGGGGGCCAAGTCCATTTTTCCACACGGGCTAACATATTGTGTTTTCTTTTCGTTTGTAACAATTCCGACCATGATTCAATTTACGTTCATTTTTACCAATTTCTCTTATAATGTAAATTAATTCATTAAATTATTTTATTATCATTAACAATCAATAAATTCATTATTTTACGTACAAATATTGAAGCAAATAAATTAATAACGAAAGTAACAAACAAAATTAAAGTGGACGAAAATGGGGCCATAGGTAGACGAAAACTGGGATAACCACCGTAATTTTTATTCTTTGAATATTTTAGAGTATGCGTCAAAGTTAACTACGTGGAGAGAGTTAGTTAATGCTTGAGTGGGCAAAGGTGACCAGCTAAAGAAGTTTCTGCTAGGGCATAATCATAATGTCTGAGGCGTCGAAACTTCAAAAAATTATAGCTAGGGACTCAGCAGTCTATTCAGTGGCGAATCCAGACATGGTCTTTGGGAGAGGCGATATGTGGGAGAGAACAAGATAGCAATATAATGCTGCCTCTCTCTCTCTCTCTTATAAAAATAAGCCTTTCGGAGGAGGCGATCGACCAAATCGCCGTGAATCCATGAAAACGTTATTAGACTCAAATTGGGGTGCCTTTTCTGGGGAATCTAATGCTAGAATCGGATTGCTAAAAAAATTTCAGGAACCCAGCTAAATTAGCAAATGTTTCCGAGATGATTTCTTATAATATACACATTAATCCAAATATTATTAAAAAACAAATTGATCCAGAAAAGTGTTGTGTTTGGGAGGTACTTTTAAATTCGTGTTCTTTTATTCCGAATAGAAAAAAACAAAGAAAGTGCAAAAAATTACAGGAACCCAGTCAATTTTCAAAAAATGTGAAAACTGATTCTTTTTAAATTTCACATTCATGAACACTTTTTAAAAATTCATATTGATCCAGGCAAGTGTCAAAAACGCTATTATACTTAAATTGGGGTGCCTTATTCTGGGGAATATAAAGGTATAATCGGATTGCCAAAAAAATTACAGGAACCCAGTCAAATTAGCAAATCAATCCGAGATGATTTCTTAAATTGTAACGATCTTAATCGTTTCTCGTTATTCAGTTGCCGTTTTCCCCCTTAAAAGAAATTCTCAATCTGTCGTCACACACGCGAAAATTTATTATTCCAAGGTTCTCTCTTAGAATGAGTCTTCACTGGGGTCCTCGCGTTGTCTCGGCCCGATTCGGGCGTTTTTGCTCTCATCTGGGACTCGTAGCCGCCGCGCCGGCCGGCATCGTGAGACAGAGAAAAGTGTATCTCCGAAGGGTTAAAAGCCCTCATTAGAATCTTTTATAATTATTGTACGCTTTGATTAATTTTATAAATAAAATTAGTTTCTATTGTACAAGTGCCTTATTGAATACCACCTACTACCGGTGCAGTGGAGTCAACATCACCGAAACTAGTTCTATCGACATATAACATCGGTAAGTCTGCTCTGGTCCAATTTCTTTTCGGCTCGTTTGCATCTAGATCTATCGCTCTTATCTGCTTGATTGTTGTTTAACTCCACTCCGCGGGTATAATGATTGCTTTATTTAGGTAACAGTGTGTCTTTTTATGGAAATTTTATTTCCAAATTGTAACAACTAACTCGAGTCCTACCCACGTTTCAATTTAATTGTTTTTTTTTTACAAAATCTCGCGTAGTTTGTCACAAAATATACATTTATGAAAATTTTATTAAAAAACAAATTGGTCCAGAAAAGTGTAGTGTCTGTGAGGTAGTTGAAAATCTGTGTTTTTTTATTCCAAATCGAAAATAAAAAAGAAAATGCAAAAAAAATTGCAGAAACTTAGTCAACTTTCCAAAAATGTGTAATTAGAAAATGAATTTGATATTTATTTATTTGAAGTATATACGGGTAAGAATAGTACATTATGCACCGAGGACGTAAAGCGGGTGATTCTCGGCCGAGCTTGATGTTTGCGGTACGAGGCGTAGCCGAGTACTGTACACAAGCGAGGACGAGAACCGCTTACCTCCGAGGTGCATACGATTTTTTATGTAACAGAAGTATGTTTTGCTCGGTTACTCGGCGTGTTTTCGAGAGGTAAATAACACATTAAAATACTAGAACAAAATTACAACAATATATGTTCAAAATGGCCAAAAAAGAAGAAGTGCAATTATAAGCCGAGCAACAGATTTCGCAGAGCTAAGATGAATCTATCAAGGTTGTTGTCGAAAAAACCAAGCAACTCTTAGAAATTGTCTGCCTCTCTGTTTTATCTATTAAAGATAGATCCCTGACCAAATTTAGTACGGTTATAAGCAACATGAAACGGAGGCATGTATTATATCTTAAAGGCCTAGTAGGAGCCGAGAAATTTACTAGAGACAAAACAGCAGGACAGCGCACAGAAGTATTTATAACTTTAATTAAAAAAAAAAGAAGGTCCGCAAACAAAAATTGTGATTCGATCTTCAGGATCTGCTGACGCAATCTTAAATCATCATAGTTATGTGCAAAAAAATCAAATTGAAGATTTAATTGCTTCGCTGCAAATCTTAAAAATCGATTTTGAACACGTTCCAATCGTAACATCTGAAAAGAGAAATATTCACAGGCAAATATTCTAATATAGAGCGAACGATAGAGAAATACAATGTTTTAAGAGGCAGCGGATTATGAAACCCCTTAGAGTTCCTCTTAATGAAACCCAAAGAAACAATCGCCTTATTGACCAGGTTGGATATATGTTCGTCAAAGGATAAGTCACTGCAAAGTGTCACACCTAAGTCACGAATCAGATTAAAACGGCCAATGGCAACTCCGCCGATGGAGAAGTCAAAACAAAAGTCCGCCTTTTTCTTTTTTGAAAATGAAATAGAATGACTTTTGTTTATGTTTAACGACATTTCATTTCGACCACACCAGTAGCTGAGATTGTTCAAACCTGACTGAATCTGATGTCAATCCTCCACACTTGTAACGAAACGATAGAATTTCAGGTCATTCGTAAACAAGGAAAAAAAGCAAAATTTAAAAACTGAATTTATATCATTCATAAAGATTACAAACAAAATTAGGCCCAAATTAGATCCTTGTGGTCCCCCGGAAGAAGCAAGAAATGCGGATGAATACGAATGCTTGACTCGTAGACACTGAAATTTATCAAGCAAGTAACTGCCCAGCCACGAGACCAGAAGGGAATCAACTCCCATCGAAGAGAGTTTATCCAAAAGAATCGCATGACTGACCTTGTCAAATGCCTTTGAAAAATCCGCATAAATTTCCTCAACCTGAGAGCTAGATTGAATGTCTGTTATCAAGTAATCAGTATAAATCTGGTGATAACAGATTTCCCGCAAATAAAGCCGTGCTGCTCATCAATGATTAAATTGGAAATTGAACTGTAAAGGAAATCAAGAATGATACTCTCAAAAATTTTAGAAAAAACATTTAGTAAAGTTATGGGACGATAATTTTTGACATCATTACTGTTATTAGACTTGTGAATGGGTACAATTATACCTCTTTTCCAGACTAATGGAAAGACGCCCAAAGAAAGAGATCAATTAAAAAGAATAAAAAGCGGATCTAAAAGAGATAAGCAGCATGACCTTATAAAGAGTGAAGGAACGCTATCCGGACCAGCAGCAACCCTTAAGTCAAGATTCATTATTTTATCTTTAATATTATTTTTTTAAATTAAAAACAGATTATTTTTAATGGCACTGTGCGTGTACTGCTCAATGTTAATGTTATTGATAGAATACACAAATTGAAAAAAAGAAGCGATAAGTTCTGCAAATTGAGCATTAGAGTCCGCAGATAAATCGTCAAGAAACATATGATTCGACTGGAGCTATTAATAATATTTACAAATTTCCAAAAATATTTTGGATCTGACTTGATAGAAGTGTCAGCCCCACGAAGATAATTGTCGTAACAAATCTTTGATAAGGTCTTACCTTTAGATCGGAATTCAGTAAAAATATCGTAATAGTGAAGAGAACCATATTTCTTATAATTAAAATGAGCTAATTATTTCTCTAATTTAACATCTCAATTCGCTAGTAAACCATATCGGAAAATCGGAATGAAAAACAGACTTAACTGTAATAAACATCAAATACATGAGCAATATGACAATAAAAAACATCAAGTGCATCATCAATATTATGTTCAGATAATATGAAACTCCAATTAACAGAATAAAAGTAAGTATTTATTGCCGGATAATTAGCGTTGTTAAAATCTAATTTTGTGAACGAGTTGAATACATCTCCACTAGTGTCGTTTAGAGCATTCGCAAGGAGAGAGAACAAAATTCAAGCAAAAAGGAGGATGAAAAACATCAACCGGCAGTAACACGTCTTGAGACAAGCACAGTGAGCAGCCCGAAGAATTAACAAACACGAGGTCCGACAGAGAGTTATAAGCATTAACAAAGTAATTTATTTGTACAAGATTTAAATAGTTTAAAGAATCGTTAAACATGTTTACTACTTGTCTCTTGGCACCAGAACAATCAGGATTGGCATAACAACGATTCACATTATTTAAATCAAAATTAGAGTTCTAGTTAGCGAACGGCATATTAAAGTCACCGAAAATAATAAAATTGGAATTTGGATGAGAGGCACTCGTCTCCTCCAAAATATTTCAAACTGCAGTATATTTACCTAATGTACTGTTCGGTAGAATGTAAAAAACATATAAGTATAGATGGGGTCGATAAAACTTTGAACTAAATTAAAACATGCTCTATTGAGATCCTACAAGACGAAATGAATGTACGACTATAAGATAACTTAGCTGCAATTAACACATCGCCTCCAAGACTACATTGACTAGAATTAAACATTTATCATATCTAAAAATGTCATAATTAAAAAATTCAAGTTCTGAAGAGAAAATACCACTATGCAGCCACGTCCCAGTGATTAAAAAAAAATCAAAGAAAACTAAAGGTAACGTAGTCTTAAGTAGATCCAGTTTAGTTCGTACGCCGCTGACGTTCTGGTAGTAGCACTTGAAAGACTGAGTATCACGATTGCATGACAGAGAATGACGGTCCTTGTTAGAAGAGGATAATGATAAATATACACATTGATGCAAATTTTATTAAAGAACAAATTGATCCAGTAATGTGTATTGTTTGGAAGGTACCTTCGAGTTCGTTTTATTTTATTCCGAATGAAATAAAAAAAAAAAGATTCTAACAAAATTTTCAGAAACCCAGTCAATTTTCCAAAAATGCGAAATCTGATTTCTTTTAAATTTCACAATTATGTACACTTTTTTATAATTTATATTGATACAGGCAAGTGTTTAAAACGTTATTATACTTCAATTGGGGTGCCTTTCTTGGGGAATCTAATGGTAGAATCGGATTGCCAACAAAATTGCATAATGTACTATTTTTTAATTTAATGAGATTTCATGTTTTCAAAAGTTTAGTCCGACATTTTGGATACGCTGTTTTTCATTTTTAAAATCTAATGCCAGCTTTATATACAACAATCTTAAAATCTCCCAAGTAACAAGTTTTAATCTAAATCATAAAATCTTAAATTTTTTGTCGGATATATTGGATCCGCAATTTTGATTTTCTTAAATCTAATTGCAGATTCTAGTTTAGCGAGTCCTAAAACCTCCGAGTAATAAGTTTTAATTGATTCTAAGCAGTTTTGAAAAATAATACGCCATATTGAATCCGCCATTTTGGATTTTAGATTTGGCCACTCAGGTTGCAAAAGTAGATAAAATACCTAAATTTTAAGCCTAATTAGATTTTTTAATCTAAACCAAATTTTGGAGTGGAGGGGAGGGGTCTCCCGTTGAGAAAGAAATTGTTACCATAGCAACGGTTGCTAAGGTAATTGTTACCATTACAGCAACGGTTGCTACCAGGATTATTACAATGGCAGTGATTCTTAAGAGAATTGTTACCATAACAACGGTTGCTATTAAAATTGTCACCACAGCAAGGGATCCTAAGATAATTGTTACCACGGTAACGGTTGTTTAGGGAAAACTTTCCATGACAACGGTTGCTAAGTAAATTGTTACTATCGCAACGGTTTATAACCATTATTAATAATAATTAATTGTCACCATAGCAACGGTTGCTATGGGATAGGTTATCGTTCTAACGGTTGCTAACTGAATTTCTTTCATGGCAGCAGTTACACATATTTATACGCTATCTCATTATTGATGAAAATGTAGAAAATTCTGCATTTTTAAGTATTTTTAATTTAAGAAATCTTCTCGCATATTTTGATATATTTGAACATTTTAAACTAATAATAATTCATATAAATTTTATTAAAATATCTTAAACAGTTCAAAAGTTATCGTGTACACACAAAAAAGGGACATACACACATACGAGGCAAGAAGAGGTAAATTAAAATGAATTAAAATCGTTACGAAAAATTTCAAAAATAATATCGTTTTGAATAGACTGAGATATTAATACAATTCTCATTTTACAAGATTTCAATTCGGTTAAATACCGTTTGTTTAAAATAAATTAGTTTTAACAATTTCTATGTTTTAAACCGATTTGTATTGTTTCCATGTTTTAAGGAATAAAACAGCTTTAAATTGGTTTCAATTCTAACTCCCGTTCTAACTTACATGGCACACTTATTTATAAAGAAAACTTTGTTTAGAGCACTTTTTAAAAATGTATATTTTAAGGAAAACTAAGCTTCCTGTATGAGGAAAAGAAAAATATTTTTTAAAAGTTGTGTTAAAATTAATAAATTATCTTACTTTTGCATCGTCCACATCTTCTGCCATTGTTGAAAAACAGTAGTTATAGAGTGGCTTCTAGCAGCAATTAATCCTTTCTTTCGTCTTATAGAGTTATCACTACTATGCGACATTAACTGAGTCTCCAACTAAACCGATGTCAACGGCTTCATTCTTCCCCTTCCTTTTGTTCCCATAGTTTCATTTCTGCTAATAATAAACCTACTTTAAGGACAAAACAGTCTTCTACTTTCCTTCCTTGCCAAAATCGATTAAGTTGATTTTAAACTTCGCATTTCAAACGACAAACTTTTTACTTCTTGGCATGTTATTTTATGCCCTTTTCATCAATATTCACGTTACTACATAGATATATGCATTCATATCTTTGCACGAAAGGGCGAACCACAAGCTGATTCCTAAATTTAATAATTAAATTTTATTAAATAACAATTAATTCTGTTAAACTATAATTATATAATAATAATAATCAATAAAACAGCAATTGCTGTACGTGTAATTTTAAATCCTTCTGCATAAAATGAAAAAATAAAAATCTTATATCTTATACATACATTCTCAGTTAGCACGCAAGCTTATATGCAAGCTTGCCATGTAAGGTTTGCAAGATTACCGTGCAAGCTTGCTTTAAGTTGTGAAATACCCTCGGTATGACAAGCTGGCCATGTAAGCTTGCTGCAAGCTTGCACTGCAAGTTTCAAACTTCTTTTACATTTTTAAAACTTCAATAGCTGTGCAGTAGCTTTCTATAATAGCTACAGCTGCGCAATAAATTTTTTTCACCTCCCTGACATAAGGTTCTATATATCCTCTAAATTAGAATTCTATCCCATATAAAAAATTAGCAAGTTTACACTGGAAACTTGCAGCAGGCTTGCTGCAAGGAGGACATTTCGATGGTTGCTAATTAAAAGAACTCAACTTAGGGTGTCTATTTCGAAAGAACTCATCTATTTTGGAAATATTTATAACCTGAAATTCATGATTTTTAATCATTATTTAAAATTATTTCTCTTCATTAATTTTAGATTTTATGTTTACAATTTCAATCTTTGATGTTTTGAAAACAATTGCAAAAAGTTTTTTTCAGTTTCTTATCATTCTGTTACGAAAGTTATATAAAAAAAGAATGTATTTATTTAACTTATTATAGTATCCCCCTTTTTTTAAATTCTTTATTTTTAATTAATTAACTACACAACAAGATAACGCAAAAATAACCTGGGCCTGCTCTCCACCTTATTCGTTCAAGATGTCCTTTTGTTCTGATGTTTTCGCAAAACAAGGGATGGGAATAAACAATAAAGAGTACGAAGGAAAAATAAAGCTAATCAAATTGAAATCTATATACCAATATATTTTATTCTGTTATAATTGCATTTTCCAAATAACGTAAGAAAAAGATTACATTATCAACCTTGACCTGATTTTTATGATAAAATCTAAAATAAACCTATATTGTGTGCATGTGTGTTGGTGTTGGTATTTTTTTATAATTTAACTTACATGAAAAACGAAATGGAAAGGAAAACTATCCCAATGAAGAAAATGGTCCTGTTAATTTTTGTTGTTGCCAGACTTCGACGAAGGAGCAAAGATGTTCCAGAACAGTAGTTAATAATTCTGATAGTTTTTTGATTAGTCTCTTTTTTTTAATAAGTTGTCCACAACCTTAATTCGAAAAATTGTCTAGTACACACTACAGTCTTTTAACATTGTACTCGATACCGCGCAAGGTCCGTTTCACCCCGCAATATCTTTTAGTACACTCACTATTAATACCGAAAACTCCTTAAGGGTAATAATTCCGAAAATTATATTGGACTGTACCCTTAACGAAATTTATTAGAGTCCACTATGTCACACTTAGAATTTCAATAATTTTAGAGAACCAAATTAAATAAAATTCTCTCCTGGCTGCGTTTTGTTTAAACAAACATAATAACTTTTTCTTAACGTTGGAAGAATAGTTCTGCAAGTTGGCGGAACCAGCCCACTAAAAACCCCACTCTTCAGAGATGACCGACGGGCAAGAGGATAATGTCACGACCGTGAAGAATGGACTAATTACCTAGACACAGGAACCTCCGTGATTACCCTATTTATGATATCGGTTAGTGGAGGTGACGCCGACCACAGAACCTCTCCCAAGTGTAGTTCTTTCTCAGGTTTTCCGCAAAGTTTGCATTTTGAAGACGCTATGTTCCTCCGCGGTACTACTTACAGCGTGAGAACCTCGCGAATCTTTCCATGCTAAACCTGCTGTATAGCCATATTGCTTCAAATTATGTCAATTCAGATCCGGTCTTTTGAGACCCTTTTTCTTTTTCATCTACGATTATTGGAATATTTTAAAATACAATTCTAATACCTCCATTTAAGGATTATAGACCATTTAGAACTTTGGAAAATTTGATACCTTATTTTCTTGAATTTATTTAAGGTAAAAGCGCCAGTACTTGGATAGAGCGAAAATTGGGACCAGTAGTTGGACAGCAACGAAACTATCAAAATTGCCTCTACAACAGTAATTTAAAAAATTCAAAGATGTTCATTTAAGAGATACATTTAAGTAAAAATATAATTTATTAAACGTAGAGTTAAAATTTAGAAGAAAACAAA
>WNHD01010139.1:0-10129 GCA_011057455.1 Ganaspis sp. Gsp50
AATTTTAGAATCTCAAAGATCGTTAATACGGAGATAAAAATAAAATAAATAATTATTAAATTTGTTTTGTGTGACTTCCTTTTATTTATTTATTAATTATTATTATATAATTTTTAATTCCCTTTTTCTATTTTTAAATTCAAACTATTAATAATAATTTTTATTCTTTTATTTATTCTACTTAAATTTCACCCTTTTCTCATTTAATTTGATTTATTTTATTATGTTTTTATCTTCCAGGTATTGAATATGTATTCTTTCAGTTTTTATCATTAATAATTGGAATATTAACAATCTTCAATTCAGATTATTAATATTCTACAGCGTACACCTAGTATTCCCTATCTAAGGGTAGACTCTTAGATCAACAATCTCTAGACAATGAAATTGTGATGCTAAAATGCACAAAATCGTTACTAGTATTGTCGAAACAACAAATTATCAAACAAAAGCTAATACACCATCATTAAACAGTCTGTCAGTCGTACTATGTACTCTGATAAAACCCATTCAATGAATATTCTTGTGTTCACAATTCACCGGCTGTACTATGTACTCTGCGTAAATTTTATGATGCAATTGTGTATAAACCTTTATTCAACAATCTGCATTAATAAGATACCATTTATCATAATACAAAAATTATGGAAAATATGTATCCAATAATAACAATTCATATAAATTCCACAGGTTATACTTTGTATTCCTGTAAGAATTGCAATAAATTATTTATTTTCCTTTTTCTAGCTAAATATCGTTGTTTATCTTCAAGTTCGATGGGAAAGAGTAGTAAAAATGTAGAAAATAATTTACAATAAATTACTTTCACTTCTTTAAAGCCCATTTAGCTAACAGCATCTGAGCGAGAAAGCTCCTCAGTAGTTTTCCTTGGAGAATTAGGGTCTCTGTCGGTCCTTATCTACTCTTTGCGACGCTAGGCATTTCCTTATTCCTATAACGTGTCTTGATCCACCTTCAACTTTTTTGTTCCTCACATAAGTAGCAGAACGGTTCCGCTACGCACTCTATTACTTTGTGATCAGCCTGACTACAACGCCAGCAGAGAATTCCCATTAATTAATATGATATCTTTTTTCGTATTAGATATCATGCACCTATGTTATCACGGAGTGATGAAAAAGCTTTTAAGTTATTGGATAAACGGCAATTTGAATTATAAATTATCACAACAAAAAGAAATGAAATATCAAGAAGACTGAAAATATTTCGTTCATAAATTCCATTCAAATTTCAAAGGAGACCTAAATCTTTAAGGAAATTCGAAAAATGAAATGCTATAGAACTTAGATTTTTCTTTTGCTCGCAGGACCAATCGTTTTAGATAGCATTTTTAGAGAAGAAAATTTGTACAATCATTTTTTACTCGTTAATTTCTCTTGTAGAATCATATGCTGTAAAAAATTATGCCTCTTATTGAAAAATCATGCTAAAAGTTACCTTACCAGTTTTTTCATTTGCATGAGATTTCTATAGTGCTGCCTCTAAGTCTTTCAATGCTCATCATTTGATACATTTTGCTGACGACATTATATTTATGGGGTGTTCTTTAAGCAATTTTACATTGCTCCTTTTTGAAAATTTATAAGGAAGGATGCATAAGTATTTACGCTTACCCGTTCGTCCATTAGCTCCATTAAGTTGCAAGTTGTTTAAAAAAACTTTATCAACAATTTCGAATAACGAATATCCTGCTTCAGAAATTTAAATCCTTTTCACTTGTCGGACAGGCGAGAATAAATCTAATAAATTCAATAATCTAACTATTTCTACATCATCTCCAAATTATGCTCCAAATTATGCAAATTACACAATAGGGGCATTCTAGGTCAATAAAAGACCCCCTTTGTCCAATATTAAGTTGGTCGGACAAGGCTCGCACAAGGCTCAACAATGCCTTAAAATTGTAGGTATTATGTCTGGTTTTAAGTGCTAAGTGACACCTTTTGAAATTCAAAATAGAGGATACAATATGTACAACTAAGAATTAAAAAAAAAGTTACCAAATTAGCTTTAAATTTTGTACTTGGGGGTTTTGGGGGTCACTGACTACGAACATTATGACACATGAATGAAATAAAAAATTGCAGATGAAATATGGTGGATTAATTTTCAAAAAGTTACGCAATTTGTTAGAAACTTGATACTCGGGATTGTTTGTAGAATACAAATCTGATGTCGGATTCTTGATATTTAAAATAGAAGATTTGATTTGACGAAGTATTTATTAAAAGTTATATGTTATACGTTTGAAGTTTTGTAAAATTAGAATCGCTATATTCGTCAGTCAATTTTTATATGTAGATAATTTAGAAATTTCGATTGATACCGAACAAGCAGACATTTATTAAAATGCCTATAGAACTCTTGGTATGAGTCTGGATGATGGTAAATTAAAATTTAATTCGATGTGGTTGTCGAACCAGTAGGGGTTCGAGTCCTCTTCGATGCCCGTGTACTCTTCCTGCGGTTTATTTTTTCAGATTAAAATTTACTTAAAAATAAAAATTTATTTTCGACAACCACAACGAATTAAATTTTAATTTACCATCATCCGGACTCAAACCAAGAGTTCTATAGGCATTTTAATAAATCTCTGCTTGGTCGGTATCAATCGAAATTTCTACATGATCTACGTTTTGTAAAATTTTGCGTTTTGTTTAAAATTTGCTACCGTTGGGTGCTGATTTTTACCTAACATCAGGGGTGCGATTATGTCATTCGAATTAAAAATACAAAAATTCGAATCTCCATCTCATCTCCCTAATCTTCATTTTTTTATTTTTACAAAAATTGAAAAAATTGAAGCTCAGGGAGATGAGATGGAGATTCAAATTACATAATCGTACCTCAGGTTTTAATAAATAATTATACTTTATATACAATTGTGGAGCCATAAGAATCATTTGAATATCTTTTCATAAGAAGTTCCTTTTTTTCATTTGCAATAAAACAATGATTTTTTAAAATCCCTGTGACTGCTGCAACCTTTTTAAAATTTTTTTTAAACTTCTGAACTTTTTCGTGCTCTTTGCTACTGTAAAATATTATTGTGATATTTTTACAATATCTTTAACCCCACTGAACAAGTCTGCTTGAATTTATTATTGCCTCAGATGGACGACATATACGACTGTTTCTTGCAGCTTCTCTCTTGAATATGTCCCCAACACGATCGGAAGCACCTTTGCCATAAGCTGTCGCATGGACATGCCATTCCGCGATTATATAAAAATCTTGTACATAGTAAATTAGGTTCATCATCTGGTACTAATTTTTAAAATGCTGTTTTGCTTCATCACTAAAATATATCATTCTTTTCACTGGGAACTTTTTCTTTATGTTAAGAATTAACATCTTCTGAATGGTATAAACAGCATCAGTATCGTGGCTATCTAATAAAAATACAAGAATTTCATGTTTAATTTCTGCATTTTGCTTCCTTATAGGGAAGCCATAAACATTACGGGTAAAACTCAAAATAAGTGTGTGAGCTTTTCGGGTAAAAAATCAGTAGTATTTCAAAATAAGGGTTAGGTAACATATTATTAGGGTTTGGTAACATTTTCATAAGAGTTTGGCAACATTTCATAAGGGTTTGCTAACATTCTTATAAGGTTTTCGTAACATTTGCATGAGGGTTTAGTAACATTTGAATAAGGGTTTGGTAATATTTTTATACAAGGGTCTAATTACATTATATACGAGTTTAATAACGTATTATTAGAGTTTGGTAAAATTTTCATCAGGGTATGGTACATTTTCTAACAAGGGTCTAATAACATTTTTACACGGGTTTACTAAGAAGAGGAAGGTCGGATGATACAGTATAGATATTCTTAATTTATTATTATGGGGAAATATTATAACTCACTCGATTAGCGGCTTAAATGTATTTACAATTAGTATTACAAAAAAATTACATAGTTAAATTTTTTTAATTCAATTGTTTCGCTCACCTTGAATTATTCGCCAAGCTGTTCGCTGGTAGGAGAACTCAAAGTTCACAATCCAAATAAAATTCATAACTAGAAAAGAAAAAATTGAAAGGAATATTCGTTGTAACTCGTAATTACGTCCATCGCCGGTACTAGCTGCATCGAAAGAGAGCGATCCTTCCTACGGTGATGATAGCATTGTCTCCGTTCTTCTTTCCGCTACCCTTACTATTTCCACCATATGATTTTCAGAAAGGTCAATGACATAGTTACTGCTAGAGTTGCTGGCCAATACGAACTTTTATGCAGTTTTCTGTTTCTTGGACCCTATATTTTCTATCTTCTATCTTTTTTAAACAACCTCCGAAAAACGAGGAACAATTTATATTATCTCAGTCATGCTTTCTTAGTCATCAAAAGCATGTATTAAGATCAAATTCTAAATGTTAAAATAATTCGGGCCTAAACTACAGGTAGTCTACTCTACGTAAGAGAAATGACGATGAAATCTTTCTATCAAATATTTTCTAAACGTCTCTTGTAACCTGTTATGTTCTCAAAACTTGAAGAACAATTAAAAATACTAGAGTATAAAATGACTTAATAGTGCAAGCGTAATCATCTTTATTTGATTTTTCAAATCGTAGGCGGGAATGACTTATTATTAGGTATTTTTGAACAAACAAACCATCTTAGAAAAATTAACAAAACATTTGTAAGTAAAATATTTTTATCGACAAATAATTCAGGTAAGCAAGAATAAACTGGCTAAGTAACTTATGATTTACTTCATAACTACAATTAAAAGAAACTTCAATTGTTTGCTATAGAAAATTGTGCAGCGTCACAACAAATTTTAACATAATTTCGCATTTTTAACTGTACCCTTAGACCTCAATCCACCTCTGATTCCAAACATATAAAAATAGGTAAGCCATACATTTGATTTAGATGTGTAATTCTATTTAACTTGGAAGAACATGCCTCCATCCCTTCTTCAACATCTTTCTAAGTTTCTTTTTAACTTTAGAAAACTCATGAGCAGAAGCTTGGTTCACATTTTCACCATCATCATTTTTATGATCATATAATTCTTCTGCCAAAATTTCATCTGAAAAATAAATTATGACTAATTTATTTACAATTAACAGCTCTAACGCGAAAAAGTAAAACAAAAAATCACAGAAAAAATTCATATGCTTTTTCACAAACGGGATATAAACGAACTTGTATGTAAATTAGTTTTAAAAATCTAGTCAATATATATTTAGGAGAATGTCTTAATGAACAGGCCATCCTAATGAGTGGAACACCTCTTATATTTCTATGAAATGGTAACTATTAAATATTAATTTTAATAACATTATTCTTCATGGAAAATAAGAGGACACATATTCTTTTAAATCGCAATAGACCGTTTTTAATGAAGTTATGTACATTTTAATTATTAAAGTTAAAAATTGAAAAAACGTTAAAAACAATTTGTATTTATGGCAATTTTTTTCTAATTAAGACAATCTACGTTATTTCGCAGATTCTCATAAGTGAATTTATCTTCTTTAAACATCTAATTGAAATTTGAAAAGATCTTACAAATTTACAAAATGGCGCTGATTTTTGAAATGAAAATAATGTCAATTTTCTAAAAAATACAGTACCTTTATTTGCTTAAATTTTTAGCAATCTTATCAAAATAAAGAAAAACTACCATAAGTATCAAGTGGTCTAAACCATATTTGTATCTAGGAAAGTTTTCTTTCTAAAATTGATTTAATTAATTACATTTTGCAAGTATTAGGAACAATTCTTTTGCCAAATAAATTAAATATTTTCACTAAAATCTGTACCTATGTAATTAGGTAAATATATATTAGACAATTTATTTTATTTAAGAAGATATTTATTTCATTACACTTCAATCGTGTTCCAAAATAGTTCCATACATTGCTAAAACAGCTAAACACGATTGAAAAATTATAAAATAAAAATCTTTTTTAATACAAAATATGTCAAAAATGTATTTACTTAAATATACTAGAATCACAAAGTGCGCGCTCAAATATATATTTAAATTGTAGTAAGCAAAAATATCCAAAGTGAATAATGATGGGACAAGATATAAGTAAATAAAAATATCTCAGAAAATGAGCCATCAATTATATGTACTGTAATCAGATTTTATTTATTTTATCATTATTTTGAATTAATTCCTAATTACTTAACTCATTTTATAAATTTAGACATTAATTATTATACGGCAAATTATTTAATTTTATAAAACGTGAAAATAACTAAGACCGACTTTATTTTAATTTTTATAATTTATGCTAAACTAACTCAATATTTAAATCAAAATAGGAGAGTGTCGCCGGTATAAGGAAAAACCACACTGATTCTAAATTTATAAACGTTTAATTCAATTAGTAACCACGCTTAATTATAACTGTTTAATTATTTAAGTACTCAAAGCTATTAATATAAACACGCACGACAATCACTGAGGACTAAAGTTAATGATTTCTTTTATCTTTGTTAATTGAATGGAAACAACTCCACGAAATCTTATTTTTAAGAGAAGAATTCTAATTCTGCAAGGCACAACAAGAGCACACAGTGCTGACACCAAGATGGAAGTGACGCGAGAACAGCGTCACGTCGTCAACGAGAGTTCAGGGGGATAAAAAATGCGCAAGCGCGTCGAAAATTATTCTTGTTTTACTGATAAAGTTATTCGTCTAAATGTCGACCGCTGATTACGAATTATCGGCTGATGATATTCGATTCTGTTAGATGGCGTAAGTGCACTCACTATCTGTTCTGTTTGATGGCGCTAGTGCACCTTCACAGTTCAAAATGGCGGATTGTTTTGACAGGTGGGCAATCACAACACAATGACTCTGGAAAATACTGGACATCACGACGAATTCGGGACTTACATCCGAATCCGGCATGTGGTCAAAGTCCCAAGATGACCAAGATGATGTTCGCGAACTCTCGATGTTGACCAGTGAAGTGTTCAGGAACTCCAGGGACCGTTAATTATGACAGCTTAGCTGTCTCTCTCAAAGCGTCTCAAAATTGATCAGTGCTCCTGCGTGTAAAAATGATTTTAAAAGAATTAGTTTTTAACCGTCTTCATGATTTACAGTTTACCGGTTTGACAAGTTGGCAGTTGAGATATAACAAAATAACGAAGTTTATCAGTTTTGGGTTACATAACCCCATAGTGAAAACAAAATGATTCATAATTGACAGAAACTAAATTATAAAGTGAGATTAAATAAAATTAACCTAAGACAGAAACTCAAAATAAAATATGGCACAAGTCGCCGAGTTTTTATTCGGATGTACAACATCCTAATTTGTGACTTCCAGCCTGGTGTTTATTATTAAAACATTTCGAAATTACTGTTTTTCAAAATTCATCATAAAAATTTTCCGACTGAATGTCAAAAATTGTGCAAAATTGTGCAAAATTATAAAAAGTGATAAAAAGCGTTAAAACATGTACGCTACTGTCCTCGATTATCAAAACACTTACGCGTAACTCGAAAAGAAAACTTACTATGACTCAGTAAATAATTTATCTCAGACTATAATCTCCCTATATTACAAACAGAACTCACCGCTGATTCAAAATTTTTGGTGACTTCTAAATGACCTTGAGAGGTCGTCTTCTCAAAGACCTTGAGGGATCAACCTCTAAATGACCTTGAAACGTTCTCTCAATGACCTTGAGAGATCTCTGAATAACCTTGAAACGTCGACATTTCAATTACCTAAAAGAGTCGTCCTCTCAATGACCTTGAGAGATCGATCTCTGAATGACCCTGAAACGTCGACATTTCAATTACCTAGAAGAGTCGACCTCTCTATGACCTTAAGGAATCGACCTTTCAATAACCTTAAAGAGCGTATATCTCGATAACAGTCAGGAGCGACCTCTCTAAGAACTTGAGGAGTGGATATCTCTATAACCTTGATTAACGACGTCTCTATAACTTTGAAGAGTCGACCTCTCAATGACTTTGAAGAGTGGATCTCTCAATTACCTTGAGGAACGAGCTCTATAACCTTGAGGAGACGACTTCCTTATGACCTGGAAGAGTCAATCTCTCAATGACTTCGAAGAGTGGACCTCTCGATAACCTTGAGGATCGATCTTTCAATGTCTTTGAGGTGTCGTCCTCTCTATAACTTTGAAGAGTGGACCTCTCGGTAACCTTGAGAAACGACCTCTCAATGATCTTGAAGATTCAACCTCTCTATGAGCGTTAAGAGACAAACTCCTTTAATTGAATATATGACTTAAAAAAGAGTAGATTTTAAAAAAATCTTTAATCGAAGTACAAATCAATTTTAGAGGTTTTTGAAAAATTTAGAATAATAAATAAAATTAATAGTTTAATGATAAAATGGTTTATAACAAAGTTTTAGTTTAGGTGAGAAGCTAGATTTATTTTTTAATATACCTTTAAAACCGAAAATTTATTACACCTCTTCTCGGTGCATCTTAGAAACAAACTCTTTGAAAATTAAACTAATTAAAAATAGTTTTAAAAGTAATAAATATTTTATTTCAAAGAATTTGGCTAAAAGCCATTTGATAAATATAACTTAAAAGACATTTTTTAGATATTATGTAATTCTAGATTTATTGAAAATTCAACTTGAACAGTCGACATCAATAAGCTGGAGTAGTAGACCTCTGAAAGAAGAACACTGATTTATTTTATCTTTTAAGTCACCTCTTTAAAATAAAGACGAACATAACGAAAGGCAGATAGACATACATTCCGAAATTTAAAAATTAAAATTTGAAATGATCCAAAGAGCAAAGGGGGTTGGCGCGCGAAACGCGCAGGGGGACGTAGCCCCCTAGTATATATTAAAATTATCAAAAACTCATTAAAATCCAATTCTATTAAATTTTCGTAACCAGGATATCTAGAGAACGCTTTGACGAATTTTAATAAAAGTTGGGATTTTCATACTGGTGAATATCAAGATTTATGTGTCGGGATTTTTAGAAATCCTCATTTAAATTTCTTTGACCCCATTCTTTAAAAAAGAATCCGGTTTTTACGTAAATTTTTTTTCTAATTAAAATTTCAAATAAGTTATAAAACATTTGGATTCCATGCTTGGAGACAAATAAATTGATCTATACCTATAAAATCCATATTTTACTAAAAGTTAATGGAGTAAGCGACAATTTTATATTATTTTTTATATTTAAGGTAACATTCTATGATATAACTTTTTAAATTTTGATTTTTTAATGACAGATTCTCTTGACAAAATTATTTACATTAAAAAAAAATCGATTGGTCTATATAAAGATCATATGATGAGTTCCTCGTCAGTTCAACACAATAATTTTTGCTGTCATTTGGGATTTTGTTAAAAATTGGTATAATTAATCTTTTGAAGGTAATAAATATACCCCATAAATATTTTTAAAAAATTCAAAAATTGGCTGACATATTGGATTTTGAAATTTCGAAGTACTTTTTTTGAAAATGCGATATTTTTGGTTCTGCTTAATCGATTTGGATTTTTTAACTCTTAATTTGTTCGCATTAAAATATATTTTTATTTAAAAAATAAACTTAAAAGAAATGGTATTAATTAATTTGTGTTAATAATGATTTGGTGTCTTTAAATCGCCTTATTAAAAATATGCTACCTTTAATTGTTTAAATTTTTTCAACAAAGGTAGCCACAAATCTGTTTTACATGTCCTACAAATTTCATCGTGGGAGAGAGCCAGCAGTTTTTTAGAAAAAAAATAAAACGTAAGTCCGCGCGCTAATCTGCTGTAGCCCAGCACCCTGGTCGCGGTTAAATGGGGACGCGCTTACGTATACTGCAAGTGCTACACCGCGCGGGCTTACGTTTTATTTTTTTTCTCAAGAACTACTACCTGTCCCAAGATGAGATTTACAGGACATGTAAGACAGATTTGTTGTCTACCTTTGGTGAAAAAATTTTAAAAATTGGAAGTAGCATATTTTTAATATGGCGATTTAAAAACATCAAATCATTATTAACATAATTAATTAATACCATTTCTTTTAACTTTATTTTTTAAGTAAAAATATATTTTATTTAACACATGCATTAAAAGTCCCACTTTTGACGCAAGGAAAGCATAGCAAAAAGCACATTTT
>WNHD01010142.1:0-17412 GCA_011057455.1 Ganaspis sp. Gsp50
TTCAATTATTTTTGTTAAAAACGTATTACACTCATTTACAATTATTATTTAAAATTGATAGAAAAACCAGTTTTATTTTATTGTTATAGACAATTAATTGTAAACAATTATAAACAATTGCAAACAATTACAAACAATGATAAACAATTACAAATAATTATAAACAATTACAAACAATTATAAACAATTACAAACAATTATAAACAATTACAAACAATTATAAACAATTACAAACAATTACAAACAGTTTATTTTTAACGCTAAAGAAATTTAATCTACATGAAAATTATTTTTTTCCAAATTAAACAAGTTTAGAAATCGGTAAATGAAAAACAAAAAAATAAAAAGCAATTTTTAAATTTTGTCTTTCTATATAAAAAAAAAGTGTAATTTAGAGAAAGAATTGAAGTGATGTTTTTGAATTTAAATTTTTTTGTCATGATTGCAGACTGTTGGACTTGAGCAAATAAAACTTGTAGTTTATAATATATTGTATGATATATTGTTGTCACGAAATAAACACTTTTCATTCTGTACTGCTTTATTATAATAATAGACAATATTGAGAAATTTGTCCTATAGATGAAAAATTATCTTATCGATACTTTTATGCGTGATAATTTTTTTTAGAACTAATGTAAGATAAATTGTAAATTTTATTGCTGATTGTTGATGTACTTCGATTAGTACAAATGAGTACTTAAATTCGAGGTACTTATTTATTGCGAGTAGAATAAAGTTTCACTGAAACAGCAGAATCTATTTTTAGATTTATGTCAAAAGAAAATAAAAAAAAAATAAATACATATGTTTCAAAAAATGCAACTTTTCTTTCACCTTGCTTTAATCTATCGCGTGCAATAACCGCCTCTGAGCGTCAATTACAATCCTTTCTATCGAGCAATGCGTTCTTATGCATTGCAAATTTTTTAAGCACGTGTATCCACAGGCAGTTATTGCATCCGGTGGGTTTAAAAATCCGCCGAAATTAAAAAACTACATTGTTTTTTTTATTTTTCATTTCTAATCTACATGTTTTACTTTATAAATTGGTCAATGATTTATTGGAATATAAATAATTATACAAAAATATTAATATTGAGATTCGAAGATTATAATAACTTTTTGGTCGTAGTAACCGATAATCTTATTTTATTTTTTTATAGAGAAGGATTTTTTTTATAGAGAAGGAATATTTTTATAGAGAATGAATTTTTTTTATAGACAATGCATTTTTTTATAGAGAAGGAATTATTTTATAGAGAAGGAATTATTTTATAGAGAAGGAATTATTTTATAGAGAAGGGATTTGGTTATAGAAACAACTTTTGAAAAATGTCGACAAAAATATTTCTTAACATGATTTATTTTATCAATCAATTTAAATGAATGTACAAGTTGAGGCGTCGAAATTAATTATTAAATAATTTAATAACCAATCATTACTATCTACAAAATATAGAATGTAATATTTGTTTCTAAATATTTTTCGCAATATTTTTTTCATTTTTACAACGATTACAAATACAGTAACTACAATTACAACGCTCGCAATTTACAAAAGTAGTAAAAATATGAATTTTTCAGTATAGAAAAATATTTCTAAGTTTCTATCGTATTTATACAACGTTTAAATAATTATTAAGCTATTTTATTTTCATGCGTTATTTTCAGTATTCCTGAGAAGTAGTGTCCGTATTTTTTTCCACAAAATGTTTGTTTATCCAATTTCTCGTTTAGAACACGACAAAAATTGGAAGTCAAAGAAAAAAGCTTTACAGTACAAGAACAAAGTTTTTTACATTTTTTACAAATGTTTTTTCGAGAAAAAACATTTTAATTGCAGACAAAAATTTTAATATTACAAAAAGAATTACAAAAATACAAAAAGATACAAAAATACAAGAAAACATTTTTTACAAACAAGACATTTTTTTGTACAAAAGAAATACGGACTCAAAGTTTTGTACGAGAAGAAAGTATCGATATAATAAATTATTTTTTTAATTTCTTATAAAATATTATTTACAATCATCACTTTTTTTAAAACATTTTAAACAATTTACTTTCAACTGACACAAAAAATTAAATAAAGATAACAGAATTTCTTAATTATGTAACATATTTTTGTAACCAATTTTGCTACAAAAAACTATTATTCAAAAAACAAAATGTAAGTTTAAATGGCACGTATTATTTGTAACAAATGTATGAAAAACAATCTAGACATTATTTTTTCAAATCAAATATCATTTCTGACATTTTTGCGAATTTCTTTACTATAAAAAATAATTCATTCACATTTATGTACATTAACTTTATCTTACACTTTGTATTTTATTTCTTTTAAATTCTTTCTTTTTTCACAACATTTTTTCTAATCAATTCAACATGATATTCTTTATTCCTTTATTCCGTTTTAGCACAATTTCTATAAGCAATAACAATATCTCTTTCTAAATAAATCTCATGATTAAATTTATCATAAAGTTTTCCCGCCCTTTTTTTCAACTTATCGGAAATCTTTTTCTTGTCGTTATTTAAAAGATTCGTCAAATATTCCGTTTTCTCTCCATTCTCGTCAAAACAAACATCATGTAATTTTTCAAAAACAGTAGAAACATTGATTCCCAGTCCGTCCAAAATTTTCGATAAATTTCTCGGTTTAAACACTTTTCCTTCCTTCAGAAAATGATTGAGATAATTTCCTTCATTGAAGCACAATTTGTGGAAATTTTTCAAACAAGAAGAAGCACTGTTTCCAGTCATAGCTAGAATTTTACTCAAGTCGTTGGGCGTGAAACCAACTCGGATAAAATCGACAAAATATTTTCGTTTTCGATTCTTCTTATCGAAACAGGTCTTGTGAAAGTCTTTTAACGCCGTGCAAACATTTTCTTTCGCTCCGTGTAAAATCTCCGACAATTGACCGACAGTGAAACAATTTTCATCCTTAAGAAAATCACCCAAGTACCTCGATGTTTCATTGACAAAACAAAAATCATGAAACTCCTGAATACAACCCGAAGCTCCGCTCAAAATGAAACACAAATCGTGTCTTGTGAAACCAGCATTAAAAAAATCGTTCAAAAAATTCGAAACCCTTCCATTCCTTCCTTCTCCTTTCTCGAAACAAACGTACCGCAAATTTCTCAAATCCAAAGACGCAGATAATCCAGAACCCATCAGCAGGCACGCTAAATCACTTGCCGAAAATTCAGCTGCCAAGAAATTTTTCATCAACATCGTTTCGTCGTTCATATCAAAGCAAATTTTATGGAGTTGTTCGAAAGCCTTTCTGGCATAAAATCCCGACCCGCTCAAAATAGCAGTTAAATCACTGATCGAGAAAATCTTCTGTTCCATAAAGTGTTTCAAATTCAAATTATCCTTTGATTCCTCAGCAAAGAAACCTTCATAAAGATTTTTAAAATTCTCAGCAGACCTCGAAGACTTTTTGCCATCTCCACTCAAAATAATGCAAATGTTGATCAAACTCAAGCCATTGTTTTCCAGGGTCATCAAACACTCGGTCTTATTACCTTCCACATCGAACCACAATTCATACAATTCCACAAAAGTTTTGCACAATTTACTTCCTACTCCCACCAGCATACTCAACACACCATTCAAAACCCCGTTTCCAAGATTTTCCAACAACTTGGTCCTATTTCCTTGTCCGTCAAACAACAAATCGCAAAAATTTTTAAACACCACCGGAGCTTCGATGCCACTTAAACACCCACACAGGACCGAAAACTTGATACCCTCTTTTTCCAACGACTTCAAACATTTGCTCTTATTGTTGTTCTTGTCGAACCAGAGATCGAACAATTCGTTTAAAATCACAGGTGCCATTGCCTTCGTTCTGGTCACGATTGTACACAAGGATTTTAGATCCACTCCCTCCTGTTTCAACAACTCGAAACAAGGATTCCTTTTCCCATTTTTATTGAAAAACAAATTGTACAAGTCTCTCAGAGTCTTTTTAGTCTTATTGGCACACTTGAAGAGAACCTCCGACAAGAAACTAACCGTGACTCCCTCTTGTTCAAAATCCTTAACAAACTGCGTTTTATCCCCATTCTCATCGAACCAAAGATCGCAGATTTCCATGAAAACTTTCGAAGCATAAGAACCACAGTACTGCAAAATATCGACAATTCCCTTCAGAGGGACTCCCAGTCCATACAAATTTTCAATATACCGTGATTTATTGCCATCCTCATCGAACCAGAGATCAAACAATTCTTTAAAAGCCTTCGCGACACCAGAACCCGCCGTATACAACATCAAAGACATATCATGAAGCCTCACTCCCTCTTTCTCCAAAGATTTCAAATACCTAGTTTTATTCCCCTCCTCGTCGAACCAGAGATTATAAAGATTGTTGAAAACCGTTTTCACTGTGGTGCCCGAGCCGAACAAGAATTTACACAAGAATATCAAGTTGATGCCATTCTCTTCCAATTTTTGCAAACACTGTGCCTTGTTTCCTTCCTCATCGAACCAAACGTGGAACAGTTCTTTAAAAACCTTTACATAATTGCACCGCGCTCCGATAAAGGTCTTCGAAAAACTGGAGAGCGTTAAATTCTCCCTGTCCAGAACTTTCAGGTAAACTGTCTTATTCCCTTGGGCGTCAAACAACAGATAATACAGTTCCATAAAAGTTCGGGGCCCAAAGGTACTCATCTTAATCAAACAACTCGATATAATACCCACGTCTATTCCATTCTTTTCAAAAGTTTCCAAAAACCGGGTCTTTTGCCCTTCCTCGTCGAACCACATGTCATAGAGATTTTTGAAACTCGAAGCCGCTTTTGCACCAGAAGCGCGCAAAATCCGACAAACGTCGTTCAGGCTGATTCCAGCTTTGATCAGAGTGTCCAAATACTTGGTCCTATTGCCTTCCTCGTCGAACCAAAGGGCACAAAGATCTTTGAAAGCTTTATGTGCAAAGAACCCTGCACGTGAGAGTATACCAACCACGATATCAAAACTGATACCCTCCCGATCCAAGTACGTCAATATCGGTTTCTTATTCCCTTCGGCATCGAACCACTCATTATACAACTGTTTCAAAACAATGGCTGTCTTAACTTTCGCGGTGGTCACAATCCTCCCGATCTTG
Source organism: Ganaspis sp. Gsp50 (assembly GCA_011057455.1). Lineage (NCBI taxonomy): Eukaryota > Metazoa > Arthropoda > Insecta > Hymenoptera > Figitidae > Ganaspis > Ganaspis sp. Gsp50. Next base: position 5,135 of record WNHD01010142.1, read on the forward strand.
GAAAGCGTGAAATTGTTCGCTTCCAAAGTGAGCGCACATTTCGTTTTATTACCCTCCCCGTCGAACCAAAAATCATAAAGACTTTTGAAATTCTCCGCACCCCGGACTCCGGAACCCATCAGAACGGATGTCAGGTTACTCACGTGCATTCCATTATTTTGCAGGACTTGCAAACACAGGGTTTTATTTCCATCCTCATCGAACCAAAGGTGATACAGGTCCATGAAAGATTTAGCACCATCGACACCCGAATCGGCAAGGATTGCAGTCAGGGACATTAAATTGATTCCCTCGTGTTCGAGGTTTCTCAGGTACGAGGACTTCTTGCCGTCGGGGTCTATCCAAAGATCGTAGAGTTCTTTAAAAACTGCTGCAGCCGCTCCTTTCGATTTATAGACAATGGTGCTCAGACGACACAACTGTATTCTCTCTTTCTCTAAATTTATCAAATAATGTTTCTTATTGCCTTCCTCGTCGAACCAAAGGTTACACAAATCTGTCAACGCACCAATCGCATGAATCCCTGCTCCTCTTAACATTATAGCCGCACTCGCCAACTTTATTCCATGCTTCTTCAAAAGCTCCAACTGTTTTCTCCCTTCCCCTTTCACCAGATATTCTAAAACCCTATAGTATTGTGGTGTAATCGTATTGAAAACAGATTTCGCGAATTTAATTTCTTCACTGATGCCTTGAACTTTGAGTTTAGATTTCAATCTACAGTTCTTTATGTCTCCCGTCACTTTCTGGATTATTTGGTTCGTTATAGGACTCAGTTTGTGAAACTCCGAAGAACGGAGTATCAATTCTTCGATTTCGGATTCGCTGAGAAAGATTTTGTAATTTTCAATCTCCTTTTTAATAATACTGTTCAATTTGTCAGGCTTGGGCTCATTCACAGCGAGTAATAGTTTCTTCAAGAATTTATCTCTCAGATACTCCGAAAGCACTCCACTTTGCACTGAGGGCACGACTTTCAGTAAATTCAAAAGATTGTCAGTCCTTTCTTCCAATGTGTATCGAGAATTACCCAAATCTCCGAGAATAATTTCGTCATCCATAAAAGTCGCCCGAGCTTTCTTGACCATCTCGCACAACAATTCCAAGACACTTTCATTATTTACAATCTTTGGTTTTATGTTCCCTTTCGGATCGAAGCAAAAATGGTGCAACTTTTCGAAAACGGGACCAATCTTCGTTCCTACTCGGAACAATATCCGGGACAAGATTTCTGGTGTGAAAATCTTCTCTTCAGCCAAAAAGTGATTCAAACGATTATCACCGTTGAAACAAATCATGTGGAATTTTCGGAACACTATAGCGGCGTTACTGCCTGACATGGAGAAAATATTCGTTAAATCGTTTGGCGTGAAACCAGATTTCAAAAAGTCCTTAAAGACCCTTGATCTCTTTCCTTTTTGTTTAAAACAAACATCGTGAAAATCGGCAAAGGAGATACAAACCCTGACTCCCGATGTGTTTAAAATTTTCGATAAATTACTCAAAGAGAAACCTTTGCTGTAGTTCAAGAAATGTTGCAAATTAGCTTCTGTTTCTTCACTGAAACAAAACTCGTGGAATTTTTCTAGACACTCCGGAGCTCCGCTCAACAAGCTGCAGAGATATCCGGGTTTGAAACCAACTTTGTAAAAGTCGTTGAGAATGTTTGAATCCTCGTCGAAACAAAGGTCATGGAAGTTTTTCAACATCACGGGAGCGCTGGTGCGAGTTCCACACAACAAGGATGAAAAATTACTCGGCTTGAAACCAGCTTTGTAAAAATCTTCCAACAATTCCGAGACATTTCCTTCCGTGTCAAAAAACAGGTCATGTAAGTCTTCAAAAACGTATTTGGCCTTCGTTCCCGTTTTGTTCAAAATGCTCAAGAGGTTTTGCAACTTGAAACACTGTTTCTCGACAAAATGTTTCAAGTGTTCTTTCTTGTTACCTCGTTTGTCAAACAGGGTTTTATACAGCTCTTTGAAAGCCTTGGGAGCATTTGCACCTGTTCCGTGTAAAATACTGGCAATGTTTGTAAAAGTGACTCCCTCTTGTTCTAAAAACTGTAGATGCTGGGTCTTATTGCCTTCATTGTCGAACCAAAGATCGTACAATTCTTTAAAAGCCTCGGCAGCGTTTTCTCCCGCCCCGTTTAGAATACTAGCCATGGTTGTTAAACTTACAGTTCCCTCTTGCGCTGCTTTCTGCGCAGCTTCTCTATGCGCTGTTTCCTTCTGCGCAGCTTCTCTATGCGCCGTTTCCTTCTGCGCAGCTTCTCTATGCGCCGCTTCTGTTTGCGTCGTTTTCTTCCGCGCCGCTTCTGTTTGCGCGAATCCCCCCTGCGCATGTTCCTCTAGATCTATTCCATTTGCCAAATACCGTGTTTTATTTCCGTACGGATCAAACCACAAGTCATGCAAGTCTTTGAAAGCTCTAGCAGCATTTGCACCCGCACCGTGAAGAATACCCGCAACATTCTGGAAATCGACTTCTTTTAACCTCCTCAAATACTTTGTGGCATTTTCTTCCTCATCCACCCAGAGATTAAACAAATCCCCAAAAGCCTTAGCAGCCTCTGATCCCGCTCCTTCCAAAATATTCGAAACACTCACCAAACTTATTTCCTCCCTTTCCAGAATCTCCAAATACCGGCTCTTATTTCCCTCATCAAACCAAAGATCACACAGTTCTTTAAAAGCCACGATGTTGTTACCCGATCCGGCTAAAATACACGAAACAATACTCAACGGGATTGCCTGTTCTTCCAAGTTTTTCAAACACATTGATTTATTCCCGTCCTCGTTGAACCAGAGTGCAAACAATTGTTTAAAAGCCTCGACAGCGTTGGGACCAACACCATGTAGGATACGGGTCATATTTGCCAAAATGACTCCCTCGCCTGTGAGGATTTTCAAATAACGGGTTCGATTCCCTTTCGCGTCGAACCACAAATCGTGGAGGTGTTTAAAAGCTCTGGGAGCGTCGGCTCCCACGTGGTACAACATGCCGGAAATGTTTGACAACCCAATACCGGATGCTTCGAGACGTGTTAGATAGTTACTCTTCCCTTTCGAATTGAACCACAAACTGTACAGATTTTTGAAAGCTTTAGTCGCATTGGCTCCCGCTCCGTACAAGATGCTAGAAACGGTGTTTAAACTCACTCCCTCTTTTTCCAAAATCACCAAGTAGTGTGTCTTCCTACCATCATTATCGAACCACAAATAAAACAGGTCCAAAAAGACTGCAGCCGCTTTCGGACCCGATCCGCTCATAATGCTCGACACTTCCGACAACCCTACATCCTCTTTTTGCAAAATGTCCACATACCACGACCTCTTTCCTGTCGAATCAAACCAAAGATCATACAATTCCGTAAAAGATTCAATAGCCCTTGTACCCGCGCCGCTTAAGATACAAACAATTTTGTCAAGCGAAACATTCTCTCTCTCAAGATTTTCCAAAAATACGGATTTATTGCCGTCCGGATCAAACCAGAGATTGAAGAGGTCCCTAAAAAATTCCGGGGCTCTTGACTTCGTGCCCGTTAGGATGCTGGAAACCATAGCTAAACTGACCCCCCGCTTTTCTAGAGTTCGAAGACACCAGTTCTTACTCCCATCCTCGTTGAACCAAATTCGATAGAAATTCATAAAACCACTTGGAGCATCTCCTTTCGATTTTTTCAAAATACTAGCAATGGTACTAAGACTCACTTTCTCGTTTTCCAGGTCTTGAAGACACTTGGACTTATTTCCCTCCACGTCAAACCAGAGATTCAACAAATTTTTGAACACATCCGCAGCCCTGCCGACAGCTCCACCTAAGATACTCGAAACTATAGATAAATTGATGCCGTGTTTTCTCAAAATCCGCAAATATTCGCAACCTTCGTCTTGTAGGAGAAACTGCAAAAAGTGATTAAAGGCCGCTGAATCTTTACTGCCACTGACAACTGTAGCGAAAGTAACTTCCTCTCTGTTCGAGACCTCAATTTTTCGATAACTAGACCTATCGCTTCTCACATCCTCCAAGAATTTTGTGAATATTTCTTTTGTGATTGGACCCAATGCGCGAGATTCCAACCAACGTAACGCGACTTCTGTGAGTTCTTCAAAATCGTAATCGGAAGCGTTTTTAAAAGAACTGTTAACCTCGGACTTGAGGGTCTTGGACATTTCTTTCTGGTTAAATTGATTGACCGCGAAGACCAGTTTATCCAAAAATTCCTCTTTGATTTGATTTGATTCCTCTTTCGGGATTCCTCTTTTCTCTTTTAAGACTCCTCTTTCCTCTTCTAAGACTTCTCTTTCCTCTTTTAAGACTTCTCTTTCCTCTTTTAAGACTCCTCTTTCCTCTTTTAAGATTTCTCTCTCCTCTTTTAAGACTCCTTTTTCCTCTTTTAATTTTCCCTCTTTTTCTAAGGATGCAGGGAGATTTAAAAGACCCTTAAGAATCTCTCTCGTCTCGCCTTGTGCGAATTGATACAAATAATTCTCGTTTACACACATGCGTTTCAAGACCTTAAACTTTTTCTCCTGCACATCTAACTTGTCAATATTAAGCAAATGGAAATCTTTACTTTTCCCTTTCATTAAAGACATCTTTTTTGTCAACTTGATAGCCGCGTTTGTAAAAATCACGTAGTATTTCAAATCCCTTCGTGTCGATTCTTCAACGAAACTTGCGAAATGTTTGTTCAGGAGGAAAGCATCTTTTTCTGATTTTCGTTTCGCGGAAAACAAGAGACGGTAATCAATGCTATTCTCAGTTTCTAGAACCTTTACATGAGTGATTTTATTCTTAAAATTAATGTCATTGCCTTTCTTATTAAAATCCACGGAAAGGAATTTTTTCTGCAAAAGCATGTCATGAACAAAGAATAAGAATGTGTTGAAATTGTACATAATATCCGAGACATCGTTTGTCAATTTTCCGATTTTTGTATCGCTAGAGAGTGTCGTTAATTTTTTTAAAACTTTCTTTCTAAAAAAGTTGTAACTCTTGCTACCATTTTCCACAATTTCGTACTTGACATTACTGGCTAATTTTTCTCTACACGGTTGATTGACCACCAAAACGAATTTATCGAAAAAAGCCTCTTTTAGGTCATCCTCGGAAAATTGGATTTTATCTATTTCTTTCTTAACACCGATCGTGAAGTCTAATATTTTAAAAAATTCTTCCTTGTTCGTTTGTTGTTTGGAAAATTGATAAAAATCACAGCCTTTAGTTGTATCGGTAATAAAAAAATCGGTTAAACTAGCGGAACTTATGTTCTCGAGTTGAAAAGGATAGAAACGCTTAGCACGAGTGTGCTTCAAAACATTGTCCTTCATGATATCTAAACCGGCATTTGTGTAAATAACAAGATACTCGATTTTATCTAATAAATTTGGATCAGAGACAACCTGCTTTGCAAAATTATTGATAAAAGTATGCAGGGTCATGTTTCCTCTTGCTCTTGAAAACAAACTGGTGTAACTAACTTTGCTGTCGAAGTAAAATTTATCAACATACTCAACTTTAACGCGAATCGACTTTTCTGAGTAATTGAGAATAATATCGTTAAATTGGTAGAGTTCAGGGTTACCGAACGTGACAGATAGGTTGGGATATTTTTCTTTTAGTGTTGACTTTTTGAACAAACACAAAATTGATACTTCTAAATTGTACATGAGCGCAACTAAATTATGAGAATAGTGTTCCACGAATTTGTCACCTTGACACTCAGTTTGCAATTCAGTAGGTAAATTTTCATCAAACTGACCTTCTGGATCTAGAGCTTGTTCTAAATCTAATTCAGCATCTGTGTCGCGTATCCTCTTCGTTTTTTCGTCATTTCCGGATGTGAAGGACCTCTTCCGTTTTGTAGACTTTTTGTTCGTTTTTGAAGTTTCGTCTAGACTCGTGTAACAGTTTTCTTTGATAGGCGATTTTTCAATAGCTTGTGATACTTTAAAAATAATTTTTGTTATCAGTTGTTATTCAAGTAAAAATGAAAATTTTATTTATTTCATTTCAATAAAAATGCATCTTTTCTTGAAACTCTGCATTCAATTTCAAATTATGATCTCAAAACAAATAAAAGTTCACAAATAAAAAGGAAAATGCAGTGATAAAGTTTGTCAAACTTATTATTAAAAATAATTTATATTATTAAAAATTTACTGAAATATTCCAACATAAATGTTCTTTTTTAAAAACTAGTTTTTTTTTTTTTTGAAATACTATTTTTGTTTACTAGTTTTTCTTTTATTTAATAATCTCTACTTCTTATTTTTAAACAAAGAGAACTTTATGAAGCAATTCGTTCTCTTACATACAATATTCACGTCTATTTTTCAAATTCTGAAAAAAATCATTTTTGACATAATACGGGAGAAAATCGATAAAATCTAAATTGACAAAATTATAACAATAGAGCTATTATTATTATTATTATTATTGTTATTATTATTATTATTGTTATTACTATATGAAAAAATTAAAAATTCGATCAGCGGAAGGATTATAAAAAACAAAACAATTTTTATACTCCTTCCGCTGATTGAATTTTTTACTTTTTCATATAACTATTTTGGAAGGGGAATTATTTTATTACTATATTGTTATTACTACAATTATTACTATAAATAATAATAATAATAATAATAATAATAATAATAATAATAATAATAATAATAATAGTAATAATAACAATAATAATTATTATTATTTAAATCAAATTGTGAAATTGTGATAAATTATTTAATTAATTATCTTTGGAGCAGAGAGCTAGATAAATTCTTTCTTTTAAAATAAAAATAATAATTATTATTATTACAATTATTATAAATTAATCCTTGAACTTAAATTTCAGATGCTATTTCTTGGACAAGCATTTTAGAAAAATAGGAATAAATATATTTGAAAACATACCAATTTCATCGTCGGAATTGTATTTTGCTCGTTTCTTTTGAACAAATTCGTCCTCCAAAGACTCACAATCCGAAAATTGTTGGTTTTCTTCATTTTCTTCATCTCCAGAAGCACTTTCATCGAAAACTTCACTCTCATCGGAAGATTCTCCCATTCTTTCATCGCCATTTGGAAATTCGTACTTTTTGAACATTTTCCTAGGTTCATCGTGTCCATTAAAAACATCTGCATAAGGATAGTTTTTTATTTTCTTATCCATTTTGGAGCAGTGATGTTCTGTAAAAATGAAAATTTTGTCAGACGGAACAAAAGTACTAAAAACTGTTTCAGTGGTTTTAAATCGATGAATATTATTCTACTGGAAAATAATAAAAAAATAACACAGATGGTATAAAATATTTTCTTTAACGAATTTTTTATTAGTTAATAAATAATAATATAAATAAAATAAAATAAATAATAATAATAATAATTTCACTATTAAATTAGTCAACCGCTAAAGTTTTTTGAGGTTATTTATTTATTTAATAATTTTACGGACTACAAAAGAAATGCCCTTTTACTTAAGTAGATTTGACTATGTAAATGTAAATAGAAAAATTAACCAGCCAGGTAACAATATTATAAATTTATATTATTGTTATTAACAATTAAATTTAAGCAAATTTCACTCAATTTTTTACAATAAATTAACAAAAATGTGTTGTGTGTGTTTACAACAATTGTGCTGTACTTTATTACAATTAACAACTGTTTCCTCGCAAATACGAGAGAAAATAAACAACTGTTTCCTCGCAAATACGAGAGAAAATAATTTGGATGTACCAATGTCTTTAGATTTTTTAATAAATGTCACTGAAGAGGGCCCACACACGAGGCCGAAACGTTTGACAATATAATTTCAATTTTATTCGTCATTGAACCCTAAAAGACAAAATAATTAGTGGAAAAATTTGAATTGTTATAATTTTATAACATTATTGTTGTTAACGTTATCAAACATCATAGACCACGCGAATCAGTTTTAAAACAATGTAATGAACCAGAAAAAAATTGATTCTCCCAGAAACCAAATTAGCCTCTCTAAATATTCTATTAAACACAGAATTGTCATAAAATTTAAGTTTTAAGGTTATAAGTTTTTTTAGGTTATGTTAAGAAATTGAAATTTACAAAAAAGTTTTGCGAAACAATTAATGCGGATATTAAGCTCCTGTTTTGATATTAATAAAAACTTGAGAATAAAAAACTCAAATGTATACTTACTTCATTAAAGTGCATTTACTTTCTCACTGTTTTGATCGTTTAAACATGCTTCCAGTGATTGTTTGCGAAAATGTTGAATTAAAAGTGAAAAGTAACTCGTGGTAGACACATTTATCTTCATGCACATTTAACAATTAAACAATTTTTTTATTTTCAATTTTAATACAGACAATATATTTTGTTATAACAGATAAAAATCATCCACGTGTTTATTTACAAACGAAAAATGCTTTAATTGCTTTCAGAGTTGGGTATACAGAAAGGTAATTTACTCAGAGATAGGTTGTTCGTCTTTAGGACTCAGAGATAGGTTGTTAATCGCGACACTTAAGGTCTAGGGGTGCGGTCACAGTATCCACTAGAATATTACTAGGTTCTACGAATGTTAACTTTCGGATAAAGTTACGTTCATACTTGTATACATTAATGCCTTCGTTTTTTCGGCTAGAAAATTCTTAATCAGCGAGTTTCTTTCTATTGTAGTTTTATTCAATGCCCATAAGAAATGTTAAGGCATAGAATTACAAAGAGAGAAATTGGCTGAGTAAATTAGCTCTAGTTTTCTAGAGGAAAAGAGAAAGGCATTGATGGTCGGGACAATAATGCCTTCCAAAAGGTTACTAGACAAATTCCTACTTTGAGTGTTGTTTTCTATGTTGCTTTATTTCATGCCTAAACATTTCTCTTAGGCACAGAATGAAACAACATAGAAGGCGACACGCAAAGTAGGAATTTGTCTAGTAACCTTTTGGAAGGCATTATTGTCCCCGACTGTACAGGCAAATCCATCTCCGTTTGATACGGTGCATGCTAATTCTTTTATTTTCTTTTTCAGGAACATTCACAATACGAGACCTTAAAACATTATTATTTACATTCTAATTTCAATAAATGTGGCCAATCTTTTTGAGAATTTGTATTATGTGTAAAAAATGTATGACAACAGTTTCCAATTGAATGTAAAAAATCAGCCCCCTGACACTCTGTATTAAAAGTTGTCTAATATGTTGATATCATTTAGAGGGCGCCACGTATTCGTTGGAATTATAACCTTTAAATGAGCACCATAACCTCCAAATACATTGAAGAGCAATTCCAACAAGTGCGTGGCGACCTCGATGGCAATTAACAAATCTCATACCACTTTTTAAATTTACAAGGCCATGAGTGTCAGGGGGTTGGTAAAAATCTTATTAAAAATAAAAGTATTAGTTGCAATATTTTTTATTATCATCTCAAAATACATTATGAAACAAATAATTTTATTCCTAATACACTGATGTCTATTACAGAATTATTCTTAATATATCTGAGCAATAGGAAGCAAATTAAAATGTGCATAACCTAGAAGTTGTCATTTTGGATTTTTTCAGTTACTCCCAACGACATTACTATGCCAAGAAAATCTTTATTAATAATTTTTAGAGAACACAAACACTTATATACTCTTATTAAAAAACAATGCTTAAAGTATATTATGAAAAAGAGTCCAGAATAGGTGGATTTTGAACGTCGACGCGTCAATGCTGCGCCAATGAAACAATAGAAATTTATTTTAAAATTAACCCTTTAAATTGTTTAACGTTTTAAATTGTGATGAAACACAGATACACACGCAGACGTTTGTTTTAAAAATTCTAGCTTGAAGAAATTATTTTGGTTAGGTTCTGATGGCATCAAGTACTGTCATAAATATATGTTACCCCGTATAATTTAGATGGTACCCACTAAAATATAGATGTTAATCTGTACAATCTGATGTTACTCCGTACAATCTAGTTTTCTATCCAAATGTGTAGTATTCAACATGGTCACTGGTAAAATCATTATGTTACCCTGTATCAAAATTTTTTTTAGTGTACCTTCCTCATAAAATACAGTTGAATCTTTTGAATAACATGTTTTTCTTTTTTAGGTTTGGCTGGGTCAAGTTGTGAGGTTATATTATAAAGATTTGACTTCTGTATAAATTTCATAAATTTACAAGTATTGATGTATTGTCAGCGAATAATTAAGAAGTAAATAATTGCAAATTTACAAGTATTGATGTATTGTCAGCGAATAATTAAGAAGTAAATAATTGCTAAAACATACCGCAACGAAATAAAATAATACTTAATTCCCTTTTTAATAAAATAAATCATATCAGTATTTCATGTATTTATCATATCAGTATTTCAGTACATATTTTTCATATTTCAATTATCAAAAATTCCACGCGCGCTTGTTTTGCTAGTAGAAAACAATAAATTGACTCGTCCAAAACGTTGCAAACCTAACCTCAAAACCGCCTATTCTGGATTCTCCTTGAAATTGTCAGGTTTAGACATGCGTGAATGTTTGAACTTTTATTTTTCTTTAAAAATGTATTTGTCACATGTTTATCTTCGGCACGATTCTTCCCAAGCATTTTAGCTTTTTACGACTCGTAAATTTAGGCAATTTATTTACATCAAAAAAGTCGTGAATTTTAGAACTTTTATTTTTATTTAATAATATATGTGCCATATATGCATATCTTCGGCACGATTTTTGTCAGAATGTCAAGTTCTCAGTTTTAAACTTTTTACGACTTGTAAACTTCAACTTGAATAAAAATTTAACTTTCTGCATATCTGAAATACGGCTTGCCCCCCACCACCCAATAACTTTAGATTTACATGAGAGCGAGAAAGACAACATTATGTTGCTATCTCTCTCACTCTCATAAACAGCCATCCCCAAATACCTTGTCTGGATATCAGCCCCTGAAAAAATATGACGTTGCATATTATTTATAGCATAAACATTTTCAGTAGCTGTAGTCTTTTGTCAGATTTGAACAATAATAGAAGTTGGTCTCTTAAAACAAAAACTATACTATAAACAATATAACATATTTTCAGAAAATAGCCATGAAGTACTATTTCATTTTTTTCATTGCTCTAACCTCTTGTAAGTATAATTTATTAAATGTTATTGTTTCTTAGAAAGAATGAGTGCAATTTTAATTTTTATAAAACACTGATAATATATACTAGCAGTGTAATTTTTTAATAAATAACAATAATTTTTAATCTTCATTTAAAAGTTTTACGTTACTTTAATTTTCTATCGAAATTTTTATAATGATAATTATGATTATACATAATCAGAGATTATATTGTAAATTTGCAATACACCCAAATACATTTTCATATCATTATTTTACAATTTTTAAGTAAGAAATTCTTTCAGGGTGCTTAATATTTTCTTCAACATTGCCAATTGATCATGCGATTTCAAACGCCCTAATAAAAATCATAGAAGATGAAAGTCTCATTCCAACAGAAGAAAATTGTCCTAATTATTATGAAAACATTAATGATATAAAAAGTGTTCTGCTACATGTTTCTTTAAAACAATTAATAACCGATCTACGAAAGGAAATTACTCATACGCTTAGCGAATACGAAAGTAGTTTTGATTTTTGCAAAGAAGTTTTGAATGACGAGGTAGAGGGAATTGCTTTATTTTTGAATGAATGCTTGCATGATAATCATGTAGACTTAAGTTCAGATCAAGTTAATAATATGAAAAACGATATTATTCAAAATATTTGTGATCTTGCAGAAAAAAGGTGAGTAATATATCTGATAGACTAATTTAAAAGTACATTTAGATCGTTCGCTCTCGACTACGATTCATGATACAAACATCAACATAAGAAAATGGCTGACTTTGTCCGTTGGTAGATCGTTGAAGGGAGAAAAGTGGAGGTGGTTAACAGTGGTTGTCAAAGACTTTCCCCTCTTTTCTTGAAAATTTTCACTTTGACAATTGTTTTCGAAAAATACAGACACTTTTTCGAAAACAGTGATCTCTACAAGAGAACTATGATAAATAAGGATTATAGGAAATATTTACTTTTGGGGTTTTGATGATCACACGAGCGACAAAATGTATTCCAGTATCGAAACTGTCATAAATTTTTACGCGGATTATGGAGTATTTACTGAAGTTTCCTCGTCCTGCTTAGGGCCTGTTTATACCTTCTGTTAAACTTGTCCAGAACGCAAAATCCACATTGGAGTAAGAGAGACAGATACACAGTCTGTCTTGCTTACTCTAAT
>WNHD01010143.1:0-10160 GCA_011057455.1 Ganaspis sp. Gsp50
ATACATGCAAAATTTCAATGGCCTACAGGCACCACTAAATATTAATTTAAAAAAAAATAAAAAAATACGTATCTATTTTTTTTCAATTTGTGACAAAATCAGGGGCGGAAATGGACAAAATTCCAAAATGTCAGTTTTAACGGCCACCCTAATGTGTACCAATTTTCAATAATTGAAGTCGAATAGACAGAGCTCTAGCTCTAAACGTATTTGCCCTTTTACGTATGTATTACGTGTCACAATTAGACAGTGTCGTATCAAAATACATTTTTCCACACATCTATTCAAGTGATTTTCATAATACACCTTTAATAATTAATTTTAATTAAGTACAAAATATTTAAATCTTAAGAATATACTATTTTGCAAAAAATACGTTTTTCGTTGTTTTAAACTATGAAACAATTTATTTTTTAAGATTAACGAAATTTCTTATTTTTGATTTAAATTTGTTTTCTATTTTGTCCTGAGGACCGCTCCATGTAAAATTTTTTAATAATTCACCATTGGATCTTAATTTATACTGAAAATGGGAAGTTTTATAATTAAAAAGAATGGAAAATTATTGTTCCAAGTTAATTTTTTATGGTAAATTATGTGTTAAAATGTTTAGTAATTTTTTAAGATACAGATATGTATTATGGTATTTTACGCTTATGGTATTTTCATAAAAAAAAGTATTATTTTATATTTGTAACTAAATTAATGCTTAATAATTATAAATTATTAATTTAAAATACTTATTAAATTATAGGTGATGCTGATGAGTCCTCAGTGGAGTGAGTCCCAAGAAAGCAGAGTAACCTTGCAAGAAACTCCACAATGCGTTCCTATCTTCAGTGAATTTCTACGTTATTTTTATACTGGCCAAATACGAATCAACTATGGAGTTGTACTTCCAATTCTTTCTTTAGCGGATAAATACATTGTAAAGGATTTGATTTCATTGTGCCTTGACTATATGCAAAATCACATTGCTCTGGCAGCAATCCATGGAACCTTAGTTTCCTGGCTACAATATACTCTAACTTGTGGACACCATGAAATCACACAGGCATTTCAAAATTTCATCAAATGGAACCTTGAACTAGTTGCCAAAACTACTGATTTCGGAAACTTTGAGCTAGATGTATTAGTCACTCTCCTTCACCAAAGCAGTCTAGTTATCAAGGACGAAATGACTTTATATAAATGCCTTGAATGTTGGCTGGATCATCAAGCAAATCGGTTACAAAATCAATTGTCACCTAACGACCTTGAATCAACTTTAAAACAACTTGTTATAGCCGTTATGTCTCCCGTTAGGTTTCCTATGATGTCTCCTCGACAACTAGCTGATCTGCTTCTTTCTCCACTCACCCAAAAGTATAAAGAGTTTTTTGTGGAACGGATGGCGATCGGAATGTCTTTTCATTCTGGACAAAACGAGCGTGTCAAGGAAGTGATTAGAACTGAAGAAGATGGATCTTTACTGTTTGAACCACGGCTTTACACAGTAGACACATGCAGTTCTCTTTTGACAATAGAGAACTTTCCTATTTTACCATCATATCATACTAGAACTCTTGTTTTCTCCAGTCACTCTTATCTCGCAGATTATGCAGGTGATCAAACATGCGAATGGGTTGTGGATATTTATCCTAAAGGAGTGTGGTTCAAAAAATTTTTTTTGATCGTTTGGCAAGGAACTGTCGAAATGCCGGAGCATGTCATCCGATCAGTCAGACTATCATTAACATGTAAAGAACCTCCAGCTAATAGTAATACCGATAAAAGAGTTAAAATTGGTGTATTAATTTATGGACTTCAGGATGGTGTTGAACATATCGCTCGAGTTATGGAGACAATTCATAGATTTAACAAAAATGATCGTGTATTAAACTTGGATGATTTACTTCCTTTCGAGGAGCTTAATCCTCAGCAAAATGGATCTAATAACTCTGAGAATACCATTTCTTCTTTTCTAGTTGGGCCAAATAAAGACATGCTTAAATTGCATATTGTTATCTCTCCAGCGAATCAAAATACTCTTGATGAGATTTGACAGACTACACTTCATTTTTGTCAAATGTGTAGATATCTAAAACCATTTTCTTAAGTTATTTCTAGAAATAGTAAATATAGATAATTATTTTCAGTTCATTTCTATCAAGTTTATTGATATTTAAAAACATTTTCTTTAAGTGAATTCTAGCTGTGTTAAATAAGTGTCAATAATTGTTCGAAAATATTAATATTTTTTATATTTTCCATCAGGTTTTTTTTCTTTTTTTTTTAGAAAATATTTCTTATGTATCTTAATGCCAAGTACTCTTTAAATATGCAATTATGTTATAGCAATTTATTATATTTTATTAAAATAATCAAAATTGTAAAGAATAAAATTACAATTTTTTTGTTCACAAATTTATATTTATAATAAAATTATAATTTTAAATATACTTCGAATTTTAATTATTTATACTTTTTATTTACAAATTTAGTAATAAAAATATGTGTCGCTGCACAATAAAACGAAACTTAGGTCCAAGACAATCGATTCTGTATTTTTGGTTCCAATCAAGAAGCATAAAAATTGTAAATAAAGTTTTTGATTTCGTTCAGAGCTAGTCAATTGGTAATATTTAGAAATAATATCTACCATACCAAGCACCCTTTGCTGTCGTATCTTTTACACTCTATACTTTTGCTTTTTCCATAGTCCATTCATCCCCTGCTATCGCTATTGTTTGATGACTAATGTTTAACCAATATCGAATACATTTATCAAAGTTACACAATTTTGTCTTTTAGATTAATTTTACTATTTTGTAAAGAAAATGGAACAAGTTATATATTGTATTAAATATGATAGAAATAAATCGTTATTAAGATCGAATTCAATCAAGATAAATTTATTAAAGAAGCTGTTAACAAGCGTGGTTCAACAGATACCAGCGAATACTGAAATAGGGGAACGGTGTCAACCAATGGCGTCGATATAAGTGACATCTATACTTATGTGGCTCGAAGTTACAAACAGAATAAACTAGTAGAAAATTATGTTCATTTCATGAACATTTTGCTGCTTCCTCATAAAGAAAAAAATTAAACTATCAGAAATAATGAAACAGTGACATATTTTTAATTATTTTTATACTTTATAATATTTATATTAATACTTAATGTTTTTTAGTATAGAAAATTTTC
This sequence comes from Ganaspis sp. Gsp50, assembly GCA_011057455.1. Taxonomy (NCBI): domain Eukaryota; kingdom Metazoa; phylum Arthropoda; class Insecta; order Hymenoptera; family Figitidae; genus Ganaspis; species Ganaspis sp. Gsp50. The sequence goes on from WNHD01010143.1 coordinate 3,190, forward strand.
CCCAAAGGAATTATCATTAAAAAACACAATTTTAAAAGTTATATAAAAAAATGTAATTTTAAATATAAAAAATGATTAAAATGTGACCTTTTTCCATACATTGTTAGTAAAATATATATTCTACATACGTAAATCTATTCGTTTATTAATGTATCAAATTTTTCTTCAAGGAACTATTATTAGAAAAATACAATTTTAAGAGTTATAATAAAAAGTTGAATTTTAAATGTCAAAAATAATACAAAAGAGGAAATTTTTCTTAAATTTCTGGTGGTCTTTATATAGATCTCGATCCAAGGAATCGATTTTTTTCAATCGTAAATTAAAATTTCTATTAGAGAAAGAATTTTGTGAAAAGACCGTATTTTTTAAGAAAAAAACGAGCTAAAAATTTTTTGAATGGGTCCTATGGTCTGTTTTGAGATTTTTGTGTGTGTATTAAATCCACCAAATTTCATTAAATTCGGTCAAAGTGTTCGAAAGATATCGTGTCGACAAAAAAATGTGACAAATACACACACACACAGATCTGGACATTGGCTTCAAATTTCGTTTATATACTTTTTAGATGAAAATGAGTTGATTTAGACCATTTTTGGAACATCAAAAATCGGCACGATTACAAGCAAAATGGTATATATTTAAATTGATAATTAACACACTCCCTCAATTTTAACACTGTTTCACTTTTTATTGTTTTAAACTCAAAGTTCAAGTCCCTTGACGCACTTTTCGTGCTTAGCAATTGAAAGAGCTTTAGTCAGAAAGTCGGCGGTCATTTCCTCGGTGGGGAGATATTCCAACTTGATAGGGTAGTCCTGGAACGCGTTTCTGACGAAATGGTATCCGATGCTTATATGCTTCGATTTTTAGTGAAATATTGGGTTACTGGCGAGTTTTCCAGCTGATTGAATGTCTTTAAAAATCGTGATGTTCGTCAAATCGGGTAATTGTAATTCATTTACCAGCGTACTGATATAAATGCCATCTTTTGCAGCTTCGGTTAGACACATATATTCGACCTCCGTTGATGAAAGAGGTACGGTCTTCTTTTCCTGAGTATCTCTTGTGTAGACTAACTTTATATCGGCTGTTCCTTTAAGATAACGCAAGATGTGCTTGGCTGCTTCCCAGTGTTTTTGTCCATAGGGGTCGTCCATAAACTACGTCACGCTTTCGGGGGGGGGGGGTCGAATTTGCTGACCGTGAAGATCTGTAGAAAAAATGGCGCTAATACATGTGAAGTTTGTGACGACAGGGTCGGGGGGAGGGTGGAAAAAATGTGAAAAATAGCGTGACGTAGTTTATGGACAGCCCCATACTTGTTATTAAATTGACTGATACAATTCACGGAGTGTGCTATATCAGGATGGGTTCCGTCGGCGACGTAGGTGAGGGTTGCAATTAATTCTCTGTAGGGAAGAGATGTCATCGTTTCTGATGGTGCCGGTTTGTCGAGATTGATTCCAGTGACGAGAGGTATTTTCACCGATTTACATTCACTCATGTTGAATCTGGATAATATATCCTGGATATATCCTGTTTGACATATTGTAATCTTGTTGAGACTTTGCTTTACTTCTATCCATAAGCAATAGGTCTTAGATCCCTGACATCGAAGTGAGGTGAAAGTTTTCGTTTGATGTCATCCACTCTCTTTCGGTTGCGTGAGACTTGGTGGCCTTTAAGCCTATGGATTGTAACACTTGATGCAGCTTTATATGCCATCTTCGGCCAGCCTGTCTTAATCCGTAAATCGATTTTTGGAGCTTGCACACTTTATTTCCAATTTTGAGTCCACTCAGCATATTTTCTGCTTTCTGAAGAACGGCTCTATTCTTTTCGGTTTTGACGATTTCCTTTAGAGTTTCCTGCAACATCTCAGGTTTCTTCATATAAAGGAGTGTGTCGACTTCACCGTTAAGATATGCTGCAGTTATGTCAAGTTGATGGATTTCTAAATTGAGTCTTGCTGCGAGTGCTACCAACATACGTAGTGACTCTAACCTAGCGACAAGTGCGGAGATGTCGATGAAATCGATTCCGGGCCTTTGGAAAAAGCCTTGAGCTATGACCCTGGCCTTTCTTTTGCTGAAGCTTCCATCTGGATTGTATTTATTACGCAGTACAGTTTTGCAACCGATGATTTGCTGATTTGCAGGTTTTTCGACCAATTCTCATGTGTCGTTGGCGACTAGACATCTGATTTCTTCATAAATGGCATCTTTCCATTTTTTCTTTCGTTTCCTGTTGTTTTGTCTTTTAGTGGTATCTCGAAGACGTTTAATGTAAAGTTGACGTCAAAAAGTTCTTCATCGCTGCCGCTCAAAGTATTTTCGTTTTCATCTTCAGTGGTTCTCTCAAAACCAAAAAGATGTTCTTCATCGTCGATCGAAGTGCGGGAGGTTTCCCTCTCAAATCCTAGGAAAGGTGTTCCGCTATTCTTCGATGTGTTCGAATTTGCCAATACGTTCGGGTCGACTTAATTTTTGAAGCCATGAAAAGGCTTCGAATGATAATGATCATCATCATCTGGTGCCAACACCAGATGATGCAGGTTGTTCGGTTCGATTTCTATGATTTTGGGTGTGTCGACCTTGATGTCGACTTTTTTAATCGTTTCTTCAAGATTAATTTTCTCCTGAAGTGAAGATTTTCCGATAAACTGTGGTTCAAAGGTATCCAGAAAGTGCACGTCTCTTGATAAAATTATTTTATTATCTTTCAGTGACCAGATGCGGTATGCCTTGGATTGTTCGGCATAACCAACGAAATTACCCTTAATTCCCCTTGGGTCGAACTTTCCTTTGGTAGGAGTTTTGTCAAGAATGTAAACTTTTTGGCCGAAAGTCCTGAGGCGAGAAATGTCGGGTTTCTTTTCCATCCAGCGTTCGTAGGGTGTTCCACTTGGTAATCCTTTAGTGATACACTGGTTGCGAGTGTGATTCACTGTTGTTACAGCTTCAGCCCAAAATTTTTACCGGTTGTCCAGATTTTATCAGCATGCACTGAGCGGATTCGATAAGAGTCCTGTTTTTCCTCTCTGCTACGCCGTTTTGTTGTAGTGTGTACGATACTGTAAGGCGGTGATGAATTCCGGCCTTTCTGCACACGTTCGCTAACATTTGGTTCACATATTCGCAACCGTTCTTTGATTGGACGGATTTGATCGTGTGTCCAGTTTGATTCTCTACTAGGATTTTAACCTCAAGAAATTTATCGACTGCTTCACTTTTCTTATGAACGAAGTATACTTGACACCATCTACTCCAATCATCTATGAAGGTAACGAAATAACGTGAACTTCAGAGTGATTCGTTCCTCATAGGTGTGCAAACATCAGTGTGGTTCAGCTCCAGTGGGTCTTTCAATGAGCTGATTCGTTTTGTGAACGGTCTATTAGTGAATTTTCCGGACAAACAAGTATCACCTTTTGTTAAATCTGTCGTTGCATCGAAGTTAAAACCGATAGCGTGTCCCTTTTTGAGCTTGTTGATCATATCGTTTTGGTTTAGGTGACCAAGACGATCATGGCAAATTTCAAAGTCACTGTTTGCACTATTCACTGCACATGCCGAGTGTGGCACATTTGCACTTTTATATAAATAAAATAAATCTTCGATTCGATTAGCTGTCAATTTGATTTCACCGTTCGCGTCTGATATTTTAGCAAAATCTTTTTTAAAATTTACTTCGTAATTGTTATCAACTATCTTCGCCACGGAAATCAAGTTCATTCGTAAATCGGGTGCGTACAAAGTGTTTTTTAAAGTTATCGCGTTACTCGATTTATCGGCATCGATTTTGACGTTTCCTTTAGCAGTTACGGGTGTTGTAGCATTACTTGCTCACTTCGCGCACGATTTTGTTTCTGTAATCTCGGTAAAAGCACTTTTATTGTTACACAAATGCGAACTACCACCACTGTCGATGCATCTTAGGTCTTTAGGATTTTGGGATTCGCTTTCAGAGAGAAACATAAAGATTGTTCAGCGTTATTCGCGGATTGATTGGCGTATTTCTTCTTGAATTTGCAGTCCGATTCTTTGTGCCCTTTTTGCCCGCATAATAATACATTATGCACCTAGGAGGTAAAGCGGGTGATTCTCGGCCGAGCTTGATGTTTGCGGACGAGAACCGCTTACCTCCGAGGTGCATACGACTTTTTATGTAACAGAAGTATGTTTTGCTCGGTTACTCGGCGTGTTTTCGAGAGGTAAAGGTAAGCACCGAGGAAAACACGCTTCTGTTACATAAAATCTGTTGCCTACTCGAAACCAGAACTCTTTAAACTATCACGCAGAAAACCAAAGGAAAATTCCTCCCAAGACCTTCGCAGACGGCAAAATCAGCTTTTCGAGACACGACCGATTAACAAGATTATAAATTATCTTACCAAACTTGACGGAAAACCTCCGGTTCGTTGTCTCTGCTACCGAAAATTTCGGGAAGAAACACCAGAAATTATTCCACACAAAATACTGCTTCTTTCCTTTATTTTAAACACACTCTCCTTCTTACACCCTCAGTACTCTACCCAATACTCAAGCACTAATTATATTTCGACATTATTAATCGATTTCACCGGAGAGAAGAAGCTGATTAAGAAGAACCAACAAGAGAACCAGGCGATTAGCGCGGAAAAATGATCAGCCAGTCAATATATGAGATCAGCCCTATCGGTCCCCTTCCGTCGATCCTTCGTCCATCCCTCCATCCTCGCCATCGTCACTGTCACTCGGCCGTCATCCTGCGTCCTTCCTCGTCGCACCCATGGGAATCTGCACCTGAAATAATCGTGAGAAAACGCCCAAATTCGGAAACAATCGACCGGACCTGCGCATATCATCAGCCTGTAATTAACGCTCACTTCTGACTAACAACAATAAGAAAATAAACTCTCTTTCCTGAACGAATCAAAATTACTAATAAAATTTCAAATAATATTTCATACTTAAAATCACGAAATTTATGTAACGATTTACAACGTTACAAAATTTTGTCAAACTGTATTCCACTTTATAACATTAGAAAGCATTTAACAATTAAACAGAATAGGTTTTTAAAATATTCTTTTCTATTACTGAAACATCATATAAGAATGAAATTCAGGTATTATGTAGAATTGAAAATTTTCAGTTTAGGTATGAGTTTGTGTATGTTTGTCACGCTTTTCTTGTCGATATGATATCTAGAGAACCCTAAATTATACGTTATATAGGTCAATCGATTAGTCTCGATGCATGGTAAATATAATTTCTCTATTCGTAATGGTAAATTTTAATTAAAAAACATTTTATAAAAAAACTATTTTTTAAAGAGAAAATGTTCCTACAAATTTTTGAGTGGGAATTTCCCAAATTTTCATTGGTTTTCAGACCTTTAGAAGTTCTCACACCCTAAAAAGGTAGGTAAAATAATAAAAAATTTTCAGATTAAAAATCTTGCAATATATTTATTAATACTTATTTTAAATGTAGTTAAAACATTAAATGAACTTCACCTGCAGGTTTTTTCTGGGGATTGGTTTTTGATAAATTAGAAAAATGTTATGAAGAATAATCTTTTAAACAATATTAACAATGTTACGATGGATACATGATAATAGTAAGTACTAGCTGCAAAATAAAGGCCAAAATGAATCCAACCTGGAAAAATATTTGTAACGAATTATTTTAGTATGATTATGTATTATTAATTACCCGGTAAGAACAGAAGAATTGAAAACTATTTAAATTTATAACTTTTAGTCTAAAAGTGAAGAATATTCAATACCTTTGAATAGGCAAATTTTCCATTTTAAAGAATAACTAACTGGGAGTGGAATGGTATACAAATCTTATTCCCTTGAATACGAATATCAACTTTCTATTTCTGTGCTGAAGTACTTTTTTCCAAGTTTTTAATTCTCTTCAATGATTTTTTCTTTAATTTCACAAAAACAAACATATTTTTAGTTTAACCAATTACTTCGAATATAAGCACTAACCATAAGTATCTGTATAATTTTTATTTTTATTTCTCGCAGGAGAATAGATTTTTAGAAAAGTATTTTAGAAAACCAACAAAACACTAAAAAAGATTGAATTAATCTTTTTTAGTGTTTTGTTGGTTTTTGGTCAGAGTTAGCGTCATATAATATGTTAAAGTTTTAAAATAATAAAAGATTTTAATATTTAGCATACTATTTCATTAAAATGTACGAAATAAACAAGCAATTATTGAAGTTAATTATTCTGAATAGAAAACACTATTAAAGAAAAGTGGTTCTAATTCAAAGGGGTAGAAAATAAAACTGTCAGTTAAACAAGATTGTGAATTTTAATAAATTATTCTAAGTCTTTTTTTATACATTTATTGTAGATTAATGAATTATTTTTGACTTTTAAAGTTCTAAAATAAGAATTGTTTAAAAATTTACTTAAATTCTAACTGATTATGATTTATTTCAAAAATAACATTCTTATAGGTTATGTAACCATCCTACATCTGTTACATGCTGGAAATTGAAAGGAATAGAAATTTTCATTTTTCTTTCTCCATATGGGAGTTTTTTTAAATGGAAAATTCGCCTATTGAAGGTCATATAGATTCTGAATTATTTTCTATTCCTCTGTTCATACCAGGTGGTAAGTACACGGAAAAAATAAATTTATTAAACTTTACAGAATATAGTGCTGTATAAAGTTGAGACATATGTGCAAGCTTGATAGTATTTAACTTCAATTTAAAAAAAGATGAAAGAAAGTGCAGTAATTCGCAAAATGTAATGTAATATTCACAAAAAGAAAAGTAAAATGATTGAAATGCAAATACCCTGTCGAAAAAAAACCATTGAAACCCATTGAGAAAATACCATTCGAGTGCCAATTGTGTCTCAATGTTGAATTGGAAAGATTCAACATTGAACACCATTCAGGGTAACACCTGTAAAGGGTTGATTTATGACAGGCCTTTTAAATCCCAAACCA
>WNHD01010148.1:0-10413 GCA_011057455.1 Ganaspis sp. Gsp50
TGAATTATTAAAAAATGTTAAAGGTTGATTTTTGTAAAAAATTCATCTATAAGGAAGCACAATTTTCATGAAATGAATATAATTTTCTACTTGTTTATTCTATTTCGCCCTAGAATCTATCTTCTGATTTTATATTTTAGTCTATTCTGTTTCATTCTAAAATTTATTCTGTTCTTTTCTATTCTATTCCAAAATGTATCTTCTTTTGCTTCCTCATAGGGAAGCCTTGTTTGATTTTATTCTACTCTTTTCTATTCTACATCAGAATTTATCTTCTTATATATTTTTGTCCATTCCACTTTGAAGTCTTTTCTCTTTTCTACTCAATTTCATATACAACTTCAAACAAGGTTTAAAAAAATGTTGGAAAGGAAAAAATTTTAGGACAAAAGAATTCAAGAATTCTAAGTAAACCCATTCGACAGAGTCTTAATTGCAACTAAAACCTGCATAACACTCTGCTCACGATTATTACCTTAACAGCCTCTTTGTCCTTGATGAAAACAGACCTCAATTGACCATTCATCTCGAAAAACACTTCACGTTCTCCATTAGCTGTAAGATCTTCGCACATGGCCAACGTCTTAATACCCAGAGTTTTTCCCTTCTCGATCGTAACATCAAATTCTTCGCCAACTTTAGGTCCAGTAAGGAATATCCTCGTATCAAGTTTATCTACAGGTCCAAACGACTCTTTAAAAGTCAGATAATCATTCGTCACCTGCGGATAAAGAGCCGCTGACATAACATCTCTGTCTGTAGCCTGAGGATGAGCTTCCTTCACTTCTTTCTTCAATTTCTCAAAATCAAGAGACGAAAGATTTTCCCCTGGTCTTCCTTTCACTCTCGGCATATCCTTCAGGATCTTGGACCTTAGTGGTTCAGGAAATCCTCCATAAGGCTCTCCAATCGCACCTTGGAGGAATTCAACCACTGACTTCGGGAAAGATAATTCTTCAGCCTTTTTCAGTACATCATCAGCAGTCAATTTATTCTGGACCATAAACTGGGCAAGATCTCCAACTACTTTCGAACTCGGAGTCACTTTAATTATATCTCCCAGAAGGATATTAGCTTCTCTGTACGCTTTTTTCACATCTTCGAAAAATTCCCCAAGACCCAGCGAGTACGCCTGGAATTGAAGATTGGTGTACTGTCCTCCAGGAATCTCATTAAGGTACACATCAGCATTTCCGGATTTCATCGTCGTCGTGCACTCGAATGGGGCATAGAGGGTTCGAGTTTGTTCCCAGTAGGCTGAATACTCGGAAATGTCGCTCAGTTCCAGATTCGTGTCAAACGGTGTGTCTGAAATTCAGAATCAACAGAATTAGAAAATTATAAAGGGGCAAAGAAATTTAGAAAGAAAGATTTGAGTGGTGAGGATTGAAAAAATAATGAATTATACTTGGAGAGATTTTGAAGTTACTTAGAGAAGTATTGAAGTTACGTATAGAGAAGTATTGAAGATGCTTAGAGAAGTATTGATAGCACAAAAAATATTGAAGAAGAGTACCTTGCAAGGAAGCAACAACGGCTCCCATGGAGGGTTGACTTGTCATGCCTGACATGCTGTCAACAGCAACATCAACAACATCGGCTCCATTTTCAGCACAGGCTAGCATAGAAGCAACACCGGCACCTGCAGTGTCGTGAGTGTGGATGTGGATTGGAATGTCTGGATGCTTCTGTCTAATTGCATCAAGAAGAAGACCAGCAGCTCTCGGTTTTAATAAACCTGCCATGTCCTTAATTGACAAAACATGTGTTCCAGCTTTCACTAATTCATCTGCCAATTTCGTGTAGTATTTGAGATCATATTTCGTCCGTGTTGGATCACTCACATCTCCCGTATACGAAATCGCAGCTTCCACAACTCCTCCCGCTTTGCCCGCCGCCTCCATACCTGCACAAATTAAATTTTAAATGGAAGTATTGTAACAGTTACCATCTTAATAGTCATTTATTTCTGACTAGGCTTGATCTTCACTTTTAGAAAATTAAATCTGGTAACAATAATTGTTACCAACTACATTGTTACTATTGCTGTCTTGTAACTTTTACTGTACTGCGTTCTACAATTTTCACCATTCTGTCTTGTAATTTTTACTACATTGTTTTATACAATAATTATATAAAAGAATGTAGTAAAAATTACAAGACAGAATGGTAGGTACTTTACTTTAACACGATTAAAATTTTGATTATTATTGTCTTATATTGTAACGTTGTGAATCGTTACTTAAAATATTTAAATTATTGGAATTTATTTCCTGAAAATAAGATTGAGAATTTAGTTTTGGTTAGTGGTTATTTAGGGGGTTGTTATTGTTGTCGAGATCGGAATTTGGCAGTTAGATTTCTAGTCGTTGTCAGCGTAAGGTTCCAGTCGACGGTCCAAAAATTCTCAGATTAATGATATGCGCAGGTCAGGTCGATTGTTTCCGAATTTGGCGTTTTCTCATGAGTGTTTCAGGTGCGGATTACCATGGGAGCGACGAGGACGGATTGAGGAAGGAAGATCGATGGAAGGGTCGATGAGACCTAGGCATATAACTGTCGTCGGCGATCATCGAGGTTCTTGTCCTTCTTCGTGCTTGCTGGGATACGCAGGATTGTCACCACATAGATGAGCCGTGTCTATATAAAATAGTGTACTGAGTTGTGTTGAGAAATTAATTATAGTTTTCGGTAAAAAATGTAAGTGGCCGAGTTGAGGGTGGAATAAAGAGACAGTGTACAGAGAATTATTTGATTTGTTTTTCTTTCGTCGTGGTGGATTACCGAAATTCCCCGTAGCAGCGACAATGCACAAGGAAACCTGATTTTCTTCGAAGTGCGGTAAGCGAATTAATTTCTTGTTCCTGGTCTTATCTCAGAGGGTTGATTTGCCAAAAACGAAGGTCTTGGGAAGAATTTCTCTTTGGTTTCGGCGTTTTGTTTTTAAAGAGTTTTGTCTCGAGTCAGGCAAAATATTTTATTTATTAAAATTAAAGTACTCGTTACAATGTTTATTAATTTTTACATGCCTAGATAATTTTGACATACCCAGAATAAGATTTGGAAGATAATTGAGTGAATCGAAGACCCTGAAGATGTCCATTCCGGTCTGAACTGCAAGTTCGCAGAATTTGAAGACAACATTGTCTGGATAATTGGTGTAACCGACAGCATTAGCTCCCCTGAGCAGCATTTGGAAGGGGATGTTGGGAATAGCTTTTCTCATGTCTTCGAGTCTTTCCCAAGGACATTCGTGTAAGAATCTCAAAGCTACGTCAAATGTTGCGCCTCCCCAATTTTCGAGGGCGTAAAGATTGCTGAATTTGTGAGCAACGAAGGGAGAAATCAGGAGCAAATCATGAGACCTGACTCGAGTTGCCAGAAGAGATTGATGAGCATCTCGAAAAGTTGTGTCCATCAACAACAAACCCTTGTGCTCTCGAACAGCTTTTGCAAATCCTTCTGGTCCCTTTTCCTTCAAAATTTGACGAAAACCTTTAGGCGGATCTAAAAGACCTGAAAAGCATTTGTAGTTAATTTTTTTAAAATTTGCAATTCTGCTGAAAGCTGCTATAGACTTTGCGACTGACTGGTTAATTATTGGTTAATTAAAGCATTTAAAAAGCGAACCTTACTTTTCTAAATGGACCTGTGAATAGAAGAAAATCAATAAATGTATAATACAAAAATAGAGAATATGTAAATACTTAAAAAATGGGGCGGTTCTGATTCATCACATTTCGACTGTACTTTGAGTGATTGTACACCGCCAATCGTATACATTTTGACTTTACACAAATTTTTTATGCAAAATTTAAATACAATACTCTGCACGGTTTGATTGTATACAAATAAATTGGCTACATTTAACTTTTTTTATTTTAGTTTAACTGTATACAGTTTAATCATATACAAGCAGTTTTTAGAAAATTAAAGAAGTTAACTCTGCACAGTTTAATTAAATATATACAGAATAATTGATCACTGTGAGACTGTATACAAATGTTTAGTGAATATAAAAAATTCAAAAATCATTTGTATACAGTCTTACGGTGATCAATTATTTCGTATTTAATTAAGCTGTGCAGAGTTAACTTCTTTAATTTTCTAAAAACTGCTTGTATAAGATTAACCTGTATACAGTTAAATTAAAATAAAAAAAGTTAAATGTAGCCAATTTATTTGTATACAATCAAACCGTGTAGAGTATTGTATTTATATTTTGCATAAAAAAATTGTGTAGAGTTAAAATGTATACGATTGGCGGTGTACAATCACTCAAAGTACAGTCAAAATTTGTAGAATCAGAACCGCCCCATTTAATACATGAACTTGATATTCAGAAATTAAATTAATTGATTCAAATAAATAATTAGTTTACGTAATAATATTAAATAATATTTGTTTGTAAACGGATTTAAAGAATATTTGCCATTTATATTAAAGTTTTAATTTTAACCTTAAATAGTAATAAAAGTAAATATAGTAAATAAATGAACAATCAAATAAGTAAATTATATTAATTATAGTAATAAATATAAAAGGAATAGTAAATTATTTAAAAACTGTTGGAGGAAAAGCGTCAGTAATTTTTGTAGATAAAAAATAATAATTTATCTTTTCTTAATTCACTGAAGCCCAAAATTTCTTATTTTTAAAAGTAGAAATTATTAGCACGGTTAGTGTAATTTATTATCGTCTAGTAAGGTGATGAATAATTTTATAAACCCACATATAATTAGAGAAGAGATTAATGATTCAGTGTGGTGAACAAAAATTAAATAAAAAGTGTACTTTAAATCCAAAATTTTTCCTTTTTTTTAATCTATTTAAATATTAGTTTTAAATTCTTTAATTGTAATTAAAAGCATTTAGTATTTTAAAAAGTATATTTTTTATTCAATAGATAAAGCATTATTTTAATTAACTTAAAAATTATTGTTAATACACGAATTCAAAAATCGTTTTAAAACATTAATTTCGATATTGTTTCAAGAATTAATTTGAGCACTTTCTTTAATAAAGGCATTTTTCTAGCAAATATTGCGACATAAATATTAAGCAATAAAGTAAATTACTTTAGTATTAAATTTATTAATTACTTTGGTCCTTTTGGAGAATAGATTCCAAATTTATTTATTTAATAATAATTAGGTTAGTGTAAAATATTGTCGAAATGGAAATTTTTGAAAATAAATTATTTGAAGGAAGAAAAGTGGATTTTTTTCATACATTCATACCTGGAAGGTCCTCATCGCTGGACTCTTCGGCAGCTGCAAGCTTAGCAAAGTCTAAAAGAATTTGCAAACAAAATGATAAAAGCATGCGATAAACAATGATGAGTGTAATACAATTTGAAAGTGTAGAATGATTGTGTCCTAGCGATTTTCTAATCACCGGTGTAATTCAACACCTACATACTAAAATTAATTTTGTTAATTAAAAACATTAATGAGAATGATTGAAAATGTATTGATTAATAATTTTATGAATCTAGAACACACAATTTTGAAAAAAAAAATATATAGAATATATATTTTTTTACTTTTTCCTTCATATAGTATTCCTTTCTTTGGCTGGTATTTTTTTCTGTTCATTATTCCTTATTTTTAAGCAGTGTATTATCCATTTCATGTAAAAATATTAACGCATAATAACATGACATTCATATATTTAATTGAATATTGAAAATTAAAAAATGAAACATTGAAAATATAAGTATTTCTACGTTTATCGTAGGTACTTTCGTATGTTTGTGAAAACTTAAATCAAAATCAAAGTATTGATAATAAAAAACATGTAATTGAATATTAATATAAAAGGAAAATTAAAACATCATAAAAATTAAGATTAAATAAAAATATTTAAATTTCTATAATTATTCATGCACACTTTATGTACACAAATTTCTAGCAAACAGGATGCTAATATTCCAGCCAATGGGAATCGAGAAGGCAAATAAAATAGCAACCAGTTTGGAAAAGAATTTTGAAAACCCAATTAAATGAAAATTAGTTAGCAAAACTATATATGTAATTTGTTTTCGTGCCATAATAAACTAAACTGGTGCTAAAAACACAAAAGTAATTTTTTTTAATATTAGTAAATAGCTAATAACAAATTTTTTAATAACTAAATACTAGAAAAAACTTACCGATCGCAATTTGAGGAACGTAAGGTCTAATCTCGGCTGGTTTTAAATTTGTAGCTAGTGGAGTACTTGGACCATTTACAAGAACAGTTCCCAAATAATTTAATAATTTCTGTGCTCGATTCTGACTGGGTTGGAATTGGAAAAGTTGAGGATTTTCATCAATGAAATACGTATCGACATTTCCATTCAGGAATTTTTGATTTTCCAAAACATTCAGTAAAAAGGGAATATTTGTCTTCACTCCACGAACTCGGAATTCCCGAAGTGCACGATTCATTTTCGCGCAGGATGATTGGAGATCCGCTGCATGTGCGATTGCCTAAAAAATTGTGTGATTAATTAAATTACGAATATTACCAGCATTTTCTATACAATCTTCTACACTATATTGAATACAATCTTTTTTATAATTTTCATACAACCTTTCATTCTTTTTCCATAATCAATATAACATGTTTCCATAATTTTAAATACTAATTCCATTGATATTTACATCCAAATAATTAGAAGATTTATTTCTTATCCTTAAAATTTAAATCAGACGAGTAACTAAAATATACCTACTTAGTAAAAGGGTTAAGATAATTATTACGATTCCGAGTCTTCAAATATTCATCAAAAAATCGAATTCATGAGTCAGAATTTTCTATTGAAATACATTCTTGCCAATTTTATGCTTCGAGATAATTAAACTAATGTATTTATTTGTAATTTTAATTGAAGATGATTACCTTGACAAGAAGAGAATCGTAATATGGAGAAATTATCGCGCCTGCATACGCAGAAGCTCCATCTAATCGAATTCCCATTCCTTCACCTGATCTGAAAACTTCAATTCTTCCAGTATCGGGTTGGAAACTTTTTGCTGGATCTTCGGTGGTAACTCTGCACTGTATTGCAAATCCCTGCGGTTTTATATTTTCCTGGGTCATGCCCATTTCTTTTAAAGTTATTCCCTCTGCGATACGAATTTGAGACTGGACAAGATCAATTCTAAAAAAGTGTCAATTATCTTTACAAGAATTCACGTAAGCACGTAAAAAATAAATATTTTCAAACTACGATTTTAGTAAAATTTGGTTTTAAATATTGCTTTACAAGAATTAATAAAACAGCTTGAAAAGTTAATATTTTCAAGATCGTAGGAATCGAATTTTAATTGAAGCTTATAATTACCCTGTAATTTCTTCAGTAACTGTGTGTTCTACCTGAAGCCTGGCATTTACTTCGATGAAGTAAAAATTTCCTGTTTCATCAACTAAAAATTCAACAGTACCAGCGTTTGAGTATCCAACATGTTTTGCTAATCTTACTGCGTGTTCTGTCATTTTATTTCTCACTTTTGGATCCAAACTCGGAGCTGGGGCAATTTCCACAACCTGAAGTTTATAATAAAAGAGAATTAATTATATTAATCGTAATTAATATAATTACGTGTAGATATTGATCACTCAAATCGATCGATTGAAATTGATTTAAATTATATCCAAAACAGTAATCTTCATTTAACCTTTTGATGTCTCCTTTGAACAGAACAATCTCTTTCGTAAAGGTGGACGACATTTCCGCCGTTGTCACCCAGAAGTTGTACTTCAATGTGCCTTGGCCTCTCAATGAATTTTTCAATAAACATGGCACCATTTCCGAAAGCAGCTTTAGCTTCTGAGGAAGCTCTTTCGAACATTTCTCGGACCTCTTCCATTTGTCTAACAACCCTCATACCTGAAAAATTAAAGTTAAGCGGATCTAAATTTGAAGTTTTAGATTTGACAGAATCATTTGTATATATTAAAAACCAATTGCATCTGAACACGCAAAAAAATATACTTTTGGAACAGCGAAATGATCAATAGTGTAGCTATATATTATACTGTGACAGTTAAGACTCTATCTATTCTATAGTTATACATATTACGACTTCAGATAAAGACATTTTTGCGCGAGATATAAATCATTTTAATTAGCAGAAGTTATTTAAAATCACCAGAATTCATTTTAAATTAGCAGAAGTTTTTCAAACTATAACAGAAAGTTTTTCAAAATAGCAGAAAGTTTTTCAAAATAGCAGAAAATTTTTCAAAAGAGCAGAAAGTATTTCATATTACCAGAATATATTTAAAATCATAGAAGTTACTTAAAAATACAGAAAAGAATTTAGAATTAACAAAATTTATAAAAATGATTAGAATTTTTGTGGATTTATGAATTTTTTGACGAGATAATAAGAGACCGAGCTAGGGATATTAACCCTTTTCGAGGCAGTGGTTCAAAAATAAAGAATTAATTTCCAGTTGTTGGTCATGTTGTACCTCGTCCTCCGCCTCCGTAGGCAGCTTTGAAGATAACCGGAAGTCCATGTTTATTGCAAAATTCCATCGCCTCTTCGGAAGTCGTAACTGGACCATCGGTGCCAGGAACTATCGGTACTCCAGCTGCAATCGCAGCTTGCCTAGCTGCCACCTACATTTTTTTGTTCGTTAAAACCCTTTTGTAAATTTTTGCAATCTGGACTCAAAACACAAAAACAAATGTCAGAGTAATCTAAATTTTTAAGAATATCAAAAATTGTTACTATACTAAATCAGAAACAAGTTTCAAAAACAAAAAAAATTTTGTTTGCCGAACAAAAATTTTGCACAAAGAAATTAATGTTCACTATCTTGATGGTAATTGTTGCCAGCTTGATGTTATATTCTCTATTTATTTCTCCCCTTGTTTAAGCAAGTACAAAACTAAATATTTTAAAAATATATGCAAATTTGGAAACTTTAAAATAACTAAAATTTAAAATATTGTAACTATGAGGAATTTTACTTTGTCTCCCATTTGTTGAACGACTTTGGGACTTGGTCCAATGAATCTGATTCCAGCGTCGATGACTGCCTGGGCAAAATCGGACCTCTCGGAGAGGAATCCATATCCAGGATGAATAGCGTCGACATTATTTTCTTTGGCAACTTTTATGATTTCTGGAATATTTAGATAAGCTTGAACGGGAGGAAGACCTCGGCCAACCATGTAGCCCTCATCTGCTTTTTGTCGATGCATTTGCATTTTGTCTTGCTCGGAATAAATCGCCACTGATCGAATTCCCAGTTCTGTACATGCTCGGAAGACACGAATTGCAATTTCACCTGGAATTCAAACACAATTGTAATTAATTTCCAAATCCTCAGGTAAATTTATTCATAAACTGAAATTCAATTACAATGGAATATAGTAAATAAGAGAAATTAAATACGAATTTTATAAATTGCAATGTATTATTTTATATACGATGAGTAATATTGAATTTAGAAAAGAAAAAAATTGAAATTCACGTGTAAGCTTCGGTGGATTCAATAATAGTAATATTCAATAAAGTAATAAATAAAATAAAAACTAGCTGCGAATTCTTCTTCATTTTGAGTTATAATATTGTATTCATTTCATGAACACTTTGCTTCCTCAATTATAAAAGAAAATGGTAATAATGGATCTATTCTGAGCTATTTAAACTAAAATTATCCCCTATAAATTTTATCAAAATATCTTACACCGTTCTCAAGTACACAAAAAAAGGGACATCCACACACACACACACACACACACACACACGCACACACCCGGACATTTGATCAGGGACTCACATATATAATACATTTATATGTAAAGGAAATTTGATTAAGAGCTTTTTTTAAAAATGTTAAAAGTGCAGGAAAACAAAGCTTCCTCTTGAGGAAGCAAAAACAATTAAGAATACAATATAAAAAATAAAATACAATATAATAAAATACAATTCAAATATTTTGAAAAATTTTGAAAAAACCATTATAACCTGAAGAGGTCTTTCTAAGAAAGACGAAAGCTTGATACATGTTTTTTGTTAAAATTACTTTTTGTCTGTTGACAAAAAACTAAAAATAAAGAATAGACCAGCATGAAAAACACTTGTGTTAATTAAAAATCTACAATTTTATTCTGGTCAACACTAAAACAACTTTTGTAAATATTAAATATATAAACTTTACACTGCCGGCCAAAATTGAGAGACCACTTCGTTCACCCCAAGTCAAATGTACGTATAACTTGAAAATAGTTTGGAAATTACCTATCTTTTATAAGCAGTGCAGAAAGTACGCCCGAGTCGAAATTTAGGTCCTGCTTTCAACCTGGTGCTGCTGATTAGGACCTACTTTACAACTGGTAAAACCTACAGCACCTACTTTAAATCCATTTGCCCCTACATTTTAAATTATAGACCCTACTTTAAGTCCATT
>WNHD01010152.1:0-12187 GCA_011057455.1 Ganaspis sp. Gsp50
CGAACTACTACCGGCCCGACCCACTAAAAACCCAAAACCCTTCTTTTTGGAGCCCTAATCCACCCTCGGAACTGTCGGAAGACTTTTGCCTTCGAGGGATTATTATTATTATTATTATTATTATTATTAATGAGAAGGGGTAAGGCCGCTAAAGGACCTTGCGACGCCTGGGTAATCCCTTTACGCCCCCTATGAATGTTGCTTATGCCCGACTCCAGAGCCCTTTCCATAAAGAAAGGATCCCAGCCAGGCTTTTCGCAGCTAAATCTGACTCCTCGAGGAGAGATTTACCCGTCAGATGGTATCACTCCGTAGAGAGTGACATACCTTTGGACCTGCACCGCCGATAGGTATTTCTAACGCTAGATTGGCCTTGGAATTCAAACAATGGTCATTCGCAGAACACCAAAAGGAGTGGACTGGCACTGCTGGATGTAGGCAAGCCAAATCACTCTTAGGAAACACTATCAACCTGAAACAAGCTGCTGAATTCTGCAGACTCAACAGGAAAGAATACATTATATTTACTTATTTTTTAAAATATTGAGAAATTAACTTTAATTTAATCAATTTGTTAAAACTACTGCGAAAACAGAATGGAAAAGTTACCTTAAATATGTTATACACATATTCTCTAAATTCTAATATGTATAATATTGTTAATGCCTTTTTATAATATTTTAGTATACACTATTGTCAGTATATTTTATTTTAAAGTGGTTGCTACCAATCTTGTTCCAAACAACTTTCGAATAACCAAGGAATCGTCCTCTTTTGTCGGCAACATCCGAGCTATCTACACCTATTGAAGATTGAAAATTTATTTAATATTGTGTAATGCCTTTTTATTGGAATTTTTTGCGGACTTGCCTCCTTCCTGCTTCTTGTTTCCTGTCTTGATTTCCTGTTGATTAATACTTTCCTGTTTTTTGGTAAGCAATTTTATATTTAGAAATTCAATAAAGAATTCAATTAAATTGAATTTTAAAGGGTCAAAGCAATAGTTTGATTTTTTTTTTTGATTTGCGAAGAACAAACGTACACAAATGTCCTAAAAAACTAAGAGAGATTGATCTTGATATATATCAGATCAGGGTAGTGGTCGTGGTCATAACCAATTAAAATATTGGAGCAACTTGAGTATGTCGTGGTTGGCTTCATTAGCTGTTAAATCAGAAAGAGAGTGATGGTAGTTAGATGTCATAAGTGTCTAGGTTTCGGACACAAAAGTCTCCAAAGCAAGAGTGTCGACAGGTGAACCGCATGTTATAGGTGCGGAGAGTCTGGTCACACCCTTTGCGTAAGCTATAAAGATCCCTGCTGCTTTTCGGGCATGTATCAAGGGAAAGTGGCTTGTCCGAGAAAGGACGATATAGTGGTTTTAGAAAGACCCTAGAAAATGCCAGACAAGATTGGTTTAGGCGACGACAAGCAAGTTTGAAAGTCGAAAACCCTAGATCTCCAAATTTTGGTACTGGTGAAATGTTTTCTCGTGAAGTCCAAAGCCGTCATGGTTTTAAAATTTGAAAGGTAACAATCCTCGCACTACACCAAAGCTCTCCTAAACATTCCCAACCTTAAGGGAAGTTCTGAAACTTCCATCTTAATTACAAAACTTCCACAAAAATGTGGTCTGAATTTTTAGGGAATATTTGGATCCAATATTCCTTCACAAGCGGAAATTTTGCTGTTTCCACGTTGCTCAACTAAAAATTAGGTCAGAATTTTCGAAAAGCGTGGACTTGAACTTCAGAAAATATTCATTAAATTTCCGTTGCTGTGTGCGGGTTCTTTGCTTTATATCATAATTATAATTAGATTGTTATAGTTTATTTAGACACAAATAACAAATTGTTGATACTGAAAAGAAAAGGGATTTTTTAGTGTACAATGCATTTTTGCAATTCTGCAAATAACACAAACTTGTCAGTATGTATTACAGCAATTCCAGGTTAATTAATCTGCTCCGTATAAAGAGTATAAATGCAGGGAATAAAACATTTTCATGTGATTTCATGATGAAATTGCCACATACAATGGATGTCATTTGCATACATTGGAAATAATCGCGATACAAATTCTCTAATTACAGTTTCCACAAAATATTCGCATTCATGAAAGTACCATTATCGTAAGAGTGATAAAGCGATTATTGACTGGATGCAGTAACGTTATTTAAATACTTTTGTTTGTCGTTAATTATGTTTGGTTATAATAAATGAGCATAAATTATATTTAAATGAGTGTGCATATATTCAAAATTTTCACAATCTTCATTATAAACTGCGACACTGTTCATTTCATATTTAATTTTTGATCGATTTAATTTTTACGATCTTATTATTTTTAAGTTGATAATTATTTAAATCAAAATGTCTATTTGTTACATTTAACTAATCATTGATCCAAAATTTTGTTGAAACAATTTATGCTTACGAAAATTGATACATTGATAACGAAAATTGATATTTTTTTAATATCTATTATAATAATTTTGTTATTAAAATAAATTTTTTTTTTACGAACATATACTAACATCTAAAAATAATAATTTTCCTGAAAAGTAATATTTTATAGAATATTTTTGTAAGATATTCTTTCTGCAATATTTATGATGACTTAAAAATTGTATTACTGATTTAATTTGTTGTATATAAAATGTTACAATCTAAAGTATTTATAGATAAAAGTATTAAAATGTAGGAAGTGCAGGTTTTACTAAATTGGTAAAATTTGTCCATTGCTCTTTTATGAACATAGAAAACAGTCCAATAAGTCCCAATCCCGAAAAATTCGCCATGTTTTTTATTTTATTGAAAGAGCTGGAAACACTTGTTACCATACTGCTACTTTTTTCTCCTAAATATTTATATCCTTCATTAAAGGCTTCACCTGGATTTAATTTACTCTGAATCTGCAATTAAATATATTAAAAGTAATAAGATATTAAGCTTAATAATCATATCATACATATCATATCATACATATCATATCATACATACGAAACTCATAATATATAACATAATAAAAAATTACAATCATATCAAGATTTAACACGAATAAAAGCCAACATAAAGCAGAAGTTTGAAACCATTTCGAAATAAAATGATGACAAACATGAGTGATTCCATAAGGGTTCCGTCAAGTACACTTTGTGTACGGAACCCTAAAAATGATTAGACGAAAATTAAAAGAATGATACAAAGAAAAATAATAAATAACTCGTCGATTAGTCGAATTATTTGATGGATAGTATTGAATGACAAGTGACGAGATCTGAGATGTCCCGGTTGACCGGAATTTCAATCATGAATGCTTCCCTTCCGTGATTCTTCATTTGATTTAAGTCCAGGTTCCTATGGTTTTTTTGTCAAAAAATCGAATTTTTTCCGGAAATTGCTAGGAAATACTGTTAGAAATAATATAGAATTAGTCCCGAAGGTCCGCAGGACCGAAAAGTCGGTATACGAGAGGGGAGAGCAGAGCGCGCCAAGCAGTAAATCCGGCTGCTTGAGCACCCCAGGTAGCGGCAGGTGTTGCGTTTCGACGGATCGACTTATTGTTATTATTGTTATTGTCAGCAAGGAATGCAAGAGTCCTTGGAAATGACGCCTATGAAGACCAGGTAGGAGTTGTGTACGCAGCCAAATTTGATATGTAAGTTAAATTCACTTTTTTAACGATTTTTCACGGACGAAAACTTTAACCGCTGTTTTCTCGAAACCACGTTTTTTCAACTGAGTGACACTCTTATTTAAAAACTATTGCACTTATCAACATGAACCATACGGCATTTTACTCTTCAAAGGTCTCTCTATGGCCTGAACTAGAACCAAAAAAATTCATTGTTATTTAAAAAAGTTATAAACAATTGAAAGTGAAAAAAAGTGAAAAAATTAAAAATTCCGCCATTTTGTTTTTTTTTTTGGTAAAAAAATTTGATTCTAGTTCAGGACATAGCCAATGTGATACAAAATAAGAAACCACTTTGATTTTTGCTTTCAGACAATTTCTTTTCGAGTTATCCTGTCACTCATGGCCAAGAGGGATGCTTTTCAGCAGCCATTTTAAAAGTCGCCATTTAAAAAAAACTAAATTTTAACATCTCCATTGCATGTACTTTAAAATATAAAAAGTCCTGTTTTTAAATATTTTTTATACTGTGAGTAACATTTATTTTTAAAAACCTCGAAAACCATAGGAACCTGGCCTTAAATAATCTTTGCAATATTGGGTAAGTCCATTGTTTCTTGTCCAATAATCTTTTTGTTGAATTAAGATTCAGGAACCAGAGTTGAAACCGGAAGCGAGGAAGCACGAAGTGCTTCTCGCGGGAGCACCTAGGCCCTAAGGCTATATCTACCAGATGTTATGGCTTATAACTATCGTCCTTTCACGAGCGAGCTACCATTGCCACTTGTTTCACAATGAATCACGAATGAGATCGAGAAAACGAAATCATTTGAGATGCATTGGGGGAACTTGAAAGGAAAAATCGACGTTGTAAGGTCAGTACTGACCAAAACGCCAAGAAGACCGTGCGCCTCGTCGGAGAGCAGCATTTGTTCTACCCCAGGCAAGCAAGACCAGGGTAGTCCAAGTGCAGTACCCAGCGGGGACCTCGTGAAGGGGCTGCTCCTAGTGCAGACTTGGTCTGACACTACGCACAATGTTCTTATTACAGATGCACCTTTACTTCCTCCTCTTGAACCGGGCTACACCTGCGGGCAATCCATATTGTTCAAGAGGGTACTGGTGCGGCATACCAACNNNCTATCGTTACATAGACAATGTCGTTTGCATGCTACTCGGGTCGGCCTTTATACACAGACAAATTTGCTTCTCGGTTTGGTCTTCTAGCTTTCACTTACTTGCTCGACCTGCTTGACGGGGGACAAGTCCGCAAGAGGGAGTCTTTTCAGTTACTAGGCTGTCCAACTACTTCCTTACGCCATAAATGCTTACTGTCACACAATGTTTCGCGTGGTCAACTATGTCGACCATACACCCGTTCAGCTGAAGCTGCGGGGCTTACACTATCCACCACCCGTGCACGCGTTCTATCGCTCTGTGTGCAAGCGCCGTAAGCCACCGATTCCCCTGCAGGGCAATTTAAGACACCTGCGGGTTCAGGGCTAACCTTTGGGTCAGAGAGATACTAAGAAGGAGGCGGAGGTTTCCCCCTGACTCTCGCTTGCACAAACTTTCACCAATGTTCTAGACTTACGCTAGAAAGATTCAGGAACCAAGAGGGATTGAATCTGTGTCTCTCGAGTAAGGCCCATAAACCAACAAAATAATTAATAAGTTAATTATTAGACCGATTTTGACCGCCATTCTAGTTACACAACAATGAGAAAAACAATGAATTATAAAAAAATAATAATAATCTGAAATTTACTTTCTAACACGTTTTATCAAAGTTTACCTTTGACTACCTGCGGCACGAACAAAGAAATGTCAATTTATAAATTAACTTTTTCATGGTTAAATCAGAATAGAGAAATTGAAAGAACGTCTGATCCTTTAAAGAAACGCATATACGTAGACTTTCCCACCCAGAGGAAGATCCCAATTTTTTTATAATTTTTTAACTATTCTACGGAAAAAATTGACAATCATAATAATGAAATGAATATCAAAAATTCCTTTTAATCAGTTCCAAACACAACTAAATGATCTTACATTGTAAAACATATTGATAAAAAATACATAAACTTACAGAATTAAATATGTAAACTATTTTACTGACATGTATGTACACAACAATTTTCAATTATTTTAAGACTGTTGTCATATATTGTTTTGGAAATAGTCTTGACTTAAATTAAAAAAATATGCAGTATTATTCAAAAGAAGTTACATGGAATTAAAATTAAACGTCACTTTAAAAGTTCATTCACTTTTTTCCACTTACAAGAATTTTGCGAAAAGCACGGACTGGGCGCGGTCTTAGGATTTTTCAGCGAACAAGCTATAGAGTCTGTTGTTCACTTTGTTCTATCAAAATTTTAATATCTTTGCATCTGCTATTAAAATAGTTAATAGAGAAGTTAACAGAGTTTCTGTAAATCATTAGAATAATTCGAAAGTACTTTAACGTGCCCTGTGCCAGTATAATAGTTCACATAGGTATTGAATTCTGTAAGTTTATGTATTTTTTAAAAATATGTTTTGTTTGTATTTGGAAAACTTTAGTTGTGGAATTTAATTACGTTTGAAACTGATTAAAAAATATACTTGGTATTCATTGTACTATTAAAATTCTCAATTTCTTCGGTAGAATAGTTTGAAAATAATAGTAGTGATTTATTTCAAAAAGCCCTCCACAGATTAAGCTAAATGTCACAATTTGTGACCATGCATGTACCAATTTGTGTCCAGTTGGTTTGTGCAGTTATTTAATTTGTTTATTTACATTTACTTCAGGTTCACTGTGAGTATAGAAGAACTCACGCGTAATAATTGTTTAAAAAAATATTATCTGCTTTTCGTTAATTTTTATTATAGAATGTAACATTGTTTTATTAGAAATATTAACAATACTACAATTTAATAAAAAGAATTTTAAACCAAAATATGATATAACTTAGGCCGTATGATATTTAAAAAATTTTATTTAATTTATTAGAAATGAAAGAAACAAGCTTACATTATCAATATTGATTGAACTCGTCAAATTTCTTGCATTTTGTGATAAACCTGAAACACTAGATGATACAGCATCAGCCGTTTTGCCAAGGTTCTCTTTTACATTTGTCACTGCACCCTGTTTATACAAATAGAAATGGTTATAATAATATATTGTATTGGATTAAGCACTATAATCAGAAACAATTGTTTTAATATTGTAAATTATTTTAATTATCATTATTTTTTATTTATTATATATAATATATTTGCTATTTCTCGCGACAAAACAGAATTAATAAAACAACTAATATAAAATCTAATATAACAGATCGTACCATGTTAAGCTTATCTAAAGGTTTTCCTAAACCAGCCTGAAATGAAAAAGGTTTAATTATAATTCATAATTCACAATTATATAAGAAACAAACAATAAAAATAACATCGTATTGCGGGTGTTAAGCATTATTGATGTTAAAAGAATAATCGGTAAGAATTTAGTTTTGTACTGTCTTTAAAAACATATCAATTATTTGAAATTTTGAATAATAATTTTAAATATTTAACATAAAAGTGTTAAATAAAAAGTTAACTTGTAAATATATAAATGAATATGAATGTATATATTCATATGTATGTATATATTGAATATATGTATGTAATGCCCTTTAATGGCCTTAATTGGTCGTGGGCTTGTTATACTATTTCAAATAAAAAAAAGAATAATCAAATCAAAGTTAGGTTAATTGAAATGAAGTATCTTTAGACACTTTTTTTCATTTGAATAACAATTTATTTAATACAAACACTTCATATCATAGAATAGAATTTTTCAGTTAATTAAAAGTCTAGACGAAATTACAGAAGAGTTCAGTAATTGTGCTGCCCACGAGGGTCTTAAAGAGACTCCCATGCAAAAGTCTCGTTTCGATCTATTTAGCGATTCAGTTTGTATCTGACTCTCGTTGACCTGATCTAAAGGGTCGAAGTACATCTTTGTTAAAAATTTGGCAGGGCAAGTAGCAAACAGTGGGAGTAGATTTTGACCATTTTTGAGTCGTTATATTGTCTGTTGCCTTCATGACAGAGTGTCCAAAAATGTGCAGATTGCACCTTTTAAATGAAGATATATCGCATTATATCCTGTAAGGTTCCTACTCTCTTTTACTGTCTCTCTCTAAATTGGAGAAAGGGATGCTACAAAAATGGCGACGTTATCAGCGCCGACAACGCTTTCGTGAACTCCACACTTTGAGTTCACGAACATCTATCGGAGCCCGTTTATTTTATTCGGAGGTCCTTCTTTCGAGCGCCAGGTAGAATTGGAAATTAAACTATTGAATTTAACACTGAAACACGGTTTTTTTCGATTTACGATACACTAGGAAACTTTATTAGTACTAATTCTTGAAAACGGAGAATCCTACACTTCTCGGCAACTGTGGAAACAAAAGCAGTAAAAACGGGTCATCCGGTCGGCGTTCACAAATGGCGGCATCCTTTCGACCCATGCTTTCCGGCTTCTCCGTATCTTCTTGGTGATTCCGTCACTGAGAACACAAATCTCAGGTGAAGCAGCGAAACTGCCAACCACTAACCTTGCAGCTGGGCAAGAATCTTGGAGTAATCCATTTCTCGTTCGCTTTGGAATGTTTCGGTTATGCCGCGCGATCCTAGTCGATGTTGCCGGGACGGTAGCCAAACTCGTACTGGCTTCGTCTCGTGCGCGCCACCTGCAATTATGCGTGCGCGCCAGCTAGTAAGCCGAAGCCTCATTAAATGGAGCCACCTCTCGGTTCTGAGCCGTAAATTCTAGTCGGAAGCTTCAAGTTTGTATGTTTGGACTTGAATTGGCGCCGACTGGTGATTTTCGAGTGTTCTTCTTTCCGACTGACCACGTCACAATAGTTTTTAACTAAATAGTTTTGAAATACAATTCTTAGAGAAGTGCGGATCTCTGTTTTTCTCACAGAACATTATATAAACGTTGTACACAAAATCAGTTCATTACTAAATACAACGTAACATTCTTTTTCAAAAACAAACAATAAATTCATGGAAACAAACAATTTGTCAAAAGAATAAATTTATAAATCAAATAAATTAAAAATGTTGAGTCCGTGCTTGGCCACAAAATAAAATTAATAATCAATTACGTGAAATATACGATTTTAAAGTAGTTTTTCGTTGCCACCGTGAGGGAACTACTTTTGTGACGTATTTAGTTCAAAAACGTCACAACCCCGATGTACAAAGTAAAGTAATAAAACGATTAAAATGTAGATCTCTAATCGGATTGACACATCTTGCTTGCAGATAGAAAGCTTTCTGAAATTGAATAGATTTTACAATTCTTACTACCTCGAACCTAAAACGTTAAATGAGAAAAGACATCATTGTTTAAAAAATGATTGAAGGTATCTTGTATACAATATAAGCATAAAAATTCGCTTGCAAGTTTCTCTAGAGAACTCCAAAAAAAGAGATACTTTTGACAAAACATTTAAGCGTGTTGTAAATTAGATAAACTCTGTTAAAAGGACTCAGCAAATTTAAATAAGTTCATTTTCTTTATTTCTCATCCAACACTTTTAGTGTTAACTTTTGAAAAAAATTGAGGTCATTGTCTGACAAATTTAAAAATATGGAGTGAATAGAAAAAATAAGATTAGGAAAATCTTGCAAAAGTAGGGACAGAAGCATGCAGCATCCGGTGCAACAAGTAACTGCACATTATCGTTATCCAAGCTGTGAGTTTATAGTCGATCTCGATTACGACTAATACCAAGTTTCACATAGAAACCAACCATTACCTTGCGACAGCTGCTGCATTTGCGTTTGATTGCTTTTATAGTACTCGACTCTATTCTAGTGTCATAGTACACGTACAAATCGTACATTAGGTGAAACATCGAATGAAATGGAAACGTTTTTGTTTCAAGACCGCACTAACAATAATATTATGGGGATTCAGAACAAACGTTAAGCATTTATAATTAACGTCAATATTTAATTTAATAGAATTTTCATTCAACTAAATTTACAATTGACATTAAATTCACATTTTAATACATTTTCTCATAGTGGGTGCCTCTCATAAATTAAAAAACACTGGACCGACCCTTTCTAAATTTTGAATCATATTTCTGTACATAATTGACGACGTAACGCTTGAAACTTTTCTCCTTTGTTAATATTCTTTCTACAATAACAAATTAGCCGATTCTCTTCGTGAAAATTCCTTTTTATGTTTCAGATTGTTTTCAAACAGCGAAAAATTTCAATTTTGATAAATTGTCAATGAACCCGGCGAAAGCAAATATCTAGAGAAAGAACTTAGATTTTTTTTCATTTCAGATGATCCAGCACCCACTTATAAGGGGAACCACAGTTCTACTATTCTCAGATATTATTCCGAATAGTTGTTGCGATTGTATTAATTTTTAACATTTCTTCATAAAAATTGTACACGATATTCTTCGAATGTTTTACATTAATGTACCATTGATTTTGAAAAAATATAGATTTTAACTGTATAGACAAGAAAATAATCGCAAAAATGTGCCTTTCTTTAACGAATTATTTTTATTCTCCCTTCCCTAACTAAATTTCCATTTAATACAAATAATACGCTCGAATTCGAATGTACGTTAAGAATCGATCAAATATTCATCTAAAGGAGAAAATAAAAAAATTCCATTCGAATCGCTCGAACTTTTGATTCAAATTGAGGAAAAAATGTGTTCAATAAAATTTCATTTTAAGTGATATTTCATATCAAAGGTAAAAATGACTTTCACATTTTTTTGGTAAATTTCACTCTATGAAATTTCAAGAGACCATAATATCAAAGATAAGAATAAAAGTTATTGCTATGGTAGCAATAGTTAACAGGCAGTTATAAATGAGATTGATAAAAAACTCGAGTAGGACTATAAACTTCTAGATAAAAATATAACGATAATAGAAAAGGTTCCTGCTATCGAAAAATAATCGACATTACCCGCATTGATTTCTTTCTTAGATATTTTTAGTGAATCAGAGAAATGGTAGCCGATTTTTATACATTTTGTTAAAAATGCTTCCAAAGGGTCTTTTTTGTAAATTAATGATAATGATGGTTCATTAAATTCTATAAAACATTTTATGTTTTCAAATTGCATCTATGACGAAAAATGCATATGGCTCAAGCCACCTCAACTTTGACAAGAAACTTTCATTGATATTTAGAAACGTAAAAACTTTTATGAAAATCTGTAGTTCACAACAACACAAAAAACACTTTTAACCTTTTTTCAAAATTCTAATTCTTTACTTGTTCTTTTGCAATAACAAAATTTAGCATCGTTTAAAAGGAAAAATGAATAACTCAGTTGATATTTGTAGTACATTCATAAAATTTATTTTAATTACCTCAAAATGTTCACTCTGTCCAATGAATGTAAATGTAAAATGTTAATTTAAAAATTTCTGTTTTTTTAATACCAATCTTTTAAACAAATTACATTATTTATACTTTCTGGAGCTGCGATCAAATTGAAATTTGGAAGAAACATGCAGTGCACTATTGCCTTTAAGATTCCACAAGAATAAATCTGTATTTTCTATTGAAACCATTGATAATATATTTTTTTGTCTCGTTGCGCACGAAACTTTCGCGAGAGAGTGACGCGGTCTCTCACATCAGAGTATCAATAGCGATGATCGTGGTATTTGACAAAATATGTCGCGATCATTTTTTACTTCTTCTTTTAATCTATTTTATTTACTTCATATTGCTTTTAATCAATATTGTTTTAAAGTTGGTATTTTGTTTCTAATTGGTTTTTTAAATATCCAGAAAAAAATAAAAAAGCAATGCTCTCTGTAGAACAATAAAGTGATTTGCACAAGGAGTTTCTATTTGGAATAATGTTTCTCTCTTTATATCATATGATATTAATTATAAAGTTTTTAATACTTTTTCTGAAAAATCAGTAAAAGTATTAATTTCTTAAAAGAAGGTTTTGTGAAACAAGTTTAAGGAAAAAAATGATTCCAGTTAAACAAGCCTTATAAATAAAATCAATTTTTAGTAACATATTTTTTTCGGCAAACAATTAATTTTTAATATTACAAGTAATTACAATAATATTACAATTGTTTGTATTTAATATTACTGAAAATTCTGAATTCTAATTATTTTTAAATTAAATTAAACATTAATCTCAATATTTTTATAATTGATAAAACATTTACCAAAGTTTATTTTAAATTTATTAAATTAAAAATTAATTTTAATTTTTTAACGTTAAGAATAATTTCTTGCTTATAAAAATATGTTACTAAATATTCATTTGATTTCCTTAAACTTCCTTCACAAAACCTTTTTTTTAAGAAATTAATACTTTTACTAATTTTTTAGAAAAAATATTAAAAATTATATAATTAATATCATAATTATGATATAAAAAAAAACATTATTTCAAATAAAAACTGTTTGTACAAATCACTTTATTGTTCTACAGAAAGCATTGCTTTTTTATTTCTTTCTGGATATTTAAAAACCCTGTCAGAA
>WNHD01010155.1:0-10613 GCA_011057455.1 Ganaspis sp. Gsp50
TTGCTTATGACAATTCTTGGGTTGATTGATAACACTGTCTGACAAAATTAATTTTCATTTAGGCCTCTCGATTCAAACACATTGCTTTCGAAAGATTTTTTCTTGCCGTTTACGAATCCAGCAAAAAAATGCTCCATCACGTCAAGTTTTTGAAAAAATTAAAGTTAAAAACTCAAAATTGCACGTTTATGGTTATTTTTAATTTTTAATAAAAATGTTTCGAGTTGTGCTATAATTTTGGTTTTAAGCTCAAATAAAAGCTTGAAACATCAAGAAGTTTCAGAAAAAGAAAAATTGAAATTCTTTATAAAAATACGTAGGAAATTAATTTTTCTGTAAGTTAAAGCGAAATTTCATTGGCGATTTTTTCGCCCCATGAAAAAGCACCTTTAAATTTTATCAGTGAGCTGCATTTATTGAACACATTGTATAACAGATTGTCAATTATCACAACCTGAAAAGAGATTAGAATATATTATAATACAATATATGAATAATAATATATTTTGAATATTTGTCAGTTTATTTTTAATTTTTAGGTTTTGTAATATTGTAATCAACATTGTTTTTAATTTATTTGTCAAATTAAATATTATAAAGAGAACTTTGAAAACGATTATAGAAAAGAAATTGAATTTCAAATTTTAGGAGAAAAAGAAAGATCTGCATTTACCTAGTTACAAAAAAATAATTATTGATTTTAGCGGGCACATTCAAAAAATCGTGTAAGAAGCATTTAAAAAATTATACACAGATTTCGTTATTTTCCTTGTTTAAGGACAAAAAGTTTATTAAATATTTGTTTAATAAAAATAGGTACTATTTCATTTGAATAAATTCCATTCAATTCAATTCAATTCAATTCATTTCATTTAAATAAATGAAAAACAATTTTTGATCCATGGAAGGTAAAAATTAAATAACATAAACTTTGATTAATAAAATCTAAAAACCTCAAAATCTCAAAATTGAAAATAAAATGAGATTCTCAAATCACTTGTCATATTGTGACAACAGAAAATCTGTTAAACAATGTGTTCAATAAATGCAGCTCACGTATAAAATTTAACCTCGAATTTAACTTACAGAAAAATTAATTTTCTGCTTATTTTTAATTTCCTTTTCAATTCTTCTTGACTCTGTTCTTGATGCTTCAAGCTTTTATTTGAGCTTAAAACCAAAATTATAGCACAACTGGAAACATTTTTATTCAAAATTAAAAATACCCCTAAACGTGCATTTCTAAAATACAAATTTAGCAACTGCATTGTGCAATTTTAGCAACTGCATCGTGCAATTTTAGCAATTGCAACATGCAATTTTAGCAACTGCATCGTGCAATTTTAGCAATTGCAACATGCAATTTTAGCAACTGCATCGTGCAATTTTAGTAATTGAAACATGCAATTTTCTAAAATCTTGACATGATAGAGCATTTTTCTTTCCAGATTTGTAATCTGTGAAATCTTTCGAAAGAGTGTTTAAATCGAGGGACAGATCTAGTGTCTGTGTAGTAATTGAAACAATACTTGAGAAGTACTCTTTTTGTTTGTTCACCATTTTCTTCAAAAAGTTCTTTTTGAAAAAATCCATTTCTACTTTTAACATCCGAGGATTGAATCTTCTTTTTCAATTTTTGAGTCCTATTGTTATAATCTCAAGTTGTTGAAGCAGCTCGGCAAATAAAAAACAAGCTACAATAAAAGGGGATATTTATCATTCGAGAATCGTAGCACCATTGTAAAAAATGCCTCCATTTTTTGGCTAAGTAGGCAATCCCAGAAGCGAAAGTCGACTCCCATATTTACAAATTGCAGGGCGCGTTATTGCGCCTGAAACAAGGGGACTGCGAGATATAATGTGCGGATTCTCTCCGTCTTCGCATAAAGACAGTTGTAGAAGGTGGTTTGAGTGGAGAAGGTGGAGTGTCGGAGTAGGAGGATATTTCGTATGCCGGTCGACATGACAACATGCTGCGTTATCAGAATTATTGCGAGCCGGTACCGCATCGTTGTAACCAATACCAGGCTAATGCGGCGCGTTAACATTCGGGGTGCGCTCAGTTTCGCCATATACCCGCAAGCTGTGGCCTCTGGACGGTCTCTCGCGGCCTCTTCGACCACGCTCGGATATATCCATATATATCCACGTATATATCCTTTCTCCATATTGCCTCTGTGCACGTACGCATATGTCGCCGAATTCTGCTCTATATGATACCGTCATGCCGGTCCTTTTCTTGTATATGTGTAGCTATCGTTTCACGTGGGCTGCTCCTATTCATTCTTCCGATTCCGCCAGCTTGCCGCTTCCGTAAGGGATACTCTCTTTCTATTTCTGATTCCTCCGGTGCTTCATATATACATATATTTATATAAAAATATAGACACGTGCACGTCGCAGAAACATCTTTGAATTCAGCAAGCTCAATGGTGACACTTGAAACAATCTGCTCTTTGAAAATGCTCGTCTTTGGAATATTTGCGATGCACAAGGGATTATGAATTATTCAGAAAGCTTCCCAAAGTCTTTATTGTTTCTAGTTTTGCCGCATAGAGACCTTCCTTGATTTATGAGAGACCAGCACTTCCAATCACATCGCCCTGCAAAACAAATCGAGAGTTATTTTATCAAATATTGCTTTCATTTTTGCCTCAATTACCATAAGGATAACTTTCTACTTTTGTTATTTGTTATTTAAGTAATTCATTATTTCATTCATTATTTAATGACAATAAAATAAAGATAAAACTTTTTTTTCTACAACTTGTTAGAAAACTTAAGTGCCTCAATTTCAAACGTTCCATTTTATTCACTTTGTTTTAAAAAATTTTCATTTTTTATCTTATTCTTCATTTTTAACTTGTTAATTTCTTAGCTTATTAATTTTACACTTTTTATTTTTACACTTTTTATTTTTACACTTTTTATTTCTACACTTTCTATTTCTACACTTTTATTTCTACAATTTCTATTTCTACAATTTCTATTTCTACACTTTTTATTTCTACACTTTTTATTTCTACACTTTTTATTTCTACACTTATTAATTTTTTTACTTAATAATTTTTTAACTCTAGGCTAATTCTTTAGAGAATTTATTATGCGATATTTAAGTTGATTGAATGATGACGATGTAAGTTAGAGATTTAAGCTATTTTCTGTATAATACAGTAATAAAATAAATAATATATTNNNNTATTTACAAATAAATTGTAATTATTTACAAATAAATTGTAAATAGTGCAATAATAAATTGTAAATAATGCAATAATAGATTGTAAATATAGTGTAATTATAAATATTGTAAAGAATGCAATAATAAGTTGGAAAGAACGCAATAATAAATGGTAAAGAATGCAATAATAAATTGTAAATAATGCAATACTAAATTGTAAATAATGCAGTAATAAATTGTAAATAATATAAAATTAAATTGTAAATAAATATTGAATAAAACAAATTTAAAAATGTCTGATTCTTGCAAATGAAAGCCAACCAGGTTTTTTATATAAAAAGAATTCAATACTGATATCAGGAAGGTCAGATGTCTTGTTTTCGTAGAAAAGAAAAAACATCTAGTCTTCAAAATATTTGCCAACAGAAAAATAAACAGAAAAACGAGTTTTAAACGAATTAAAACAAAAGAAAGTGAAACCTTGAGTTTGTAAATAGTACAATAATAAATTGTAAATACTATAATGATAAACAATGTAATAATAGATCATTTAATAGTAATAAATAATGTAACAATAAACAGTGTAACAATAAAAAATGTATTAATAAATTGTAAATAATTCAATGATAAATAAAATTGTAAATAATGAAATGATAAATTGTAAATAATAAAATGATAAATTGTAAATAATGAAATGATAAATTGTAAATAATGAAATGATAAATTGTAAATAATGAAATGATAAATTGTAAAATAATAATGAAATGATAAATTGTAAATAATGCAATGATAAATTGCAAATTCAACAAAAAGTTGTAAATGCAATGAAAAATTGCAAATGTAAAAATTGCAAATGTAACAATAAATTGTAAATAATGCAATCATAAATTGTAAATGCAAAAAAATGTAAATAATGCAATGAAAAATTGCAAATGTAAAAATTGCAAATGTAAAAACTGCAAATGTAAAAATAAATAGTAAATAATGCATAATAAATTGTATCATAAATTGCAAATGTAAAAATAAATAGTAAATAATGCATAATAAATTGCATCATAAATTGCAAATGTAAAAATAAATAGTAAATAATGCACAATAAATTGCATCATAAATTGCAAATGTAAAAATAAATAGTAAATAATGCACAATAAATTGTATCATAAATTGCAAATGTAAAAATAAATAGTAAATAATGCAACGATAAAATGCAAATGAAAAAATAAATCGCAAACAGTGCAATAATAAATTCTAAATAACATAAAACTAAATTACAAACACTCTGAATAAAAACGTATTTCAAGAGATAGAAACCAATTAATATTGGAGCATCATTTTTCATGGAACTCACTTAACGCAGCATTAGCAATCGTTGCGACAGATTCTTAATTAAAAGAAGCGTCTGGAGCGAAATTTTCTCGCACAAAGCCTAGGCGAGTTTTATCGCACTGGATATCTTCTAAAACCATTAAATCGCTGGGCCGCAGAAGTGCTACCAATTTGCTGGGTAAACGACGTCTTTCAGAGATTCTCAAGGGGACGAAACGAAACACGCGATCACAGTTGGCACCCACAAGTTCCAAAGTAGAGTAGAGTAGCTAATCCCAAACTCAATTGAGAGGGACAGAACTTAATGAGAGTCCATCTAATCTGTAACTCCGATTTTCCCAATCTCTGTCAATTTAATCCCGCTTCTTAGCTCCTCCGACTCTAAAAGAAAAGTTTCCTTCATTTAATTCTAAAATCAGAATCCAATAAAAAACTCAATCATTAATTCCCCTCTGCATTTCAATAAATTCAAATCGGAAATGGCGAACAAAATTCCAAAAGTTAATTAACCTCATAAATATGAATAGAATTGATTTGAAATCCTGATTTGTCTCGGCGTGTTTAAATCTTCGATTCGTCATCTAATCTTTTTTGCCTTTTTGTATTATCTTTTGCATCTTTTTTTTGTTTTTTTTTTGTATCTTTTTTTGTACCTTTTTTTGTATCTTTTTTTGTATCTTTTTTTTGTACCTTTTTTTGTATCTTTTTTGTATCTTTTTTGTATCTTTTTTGTATCTTTTTTGTATCTTTTTGTCATTTTGTATTATTTTAATTTTCTTCATGTTCCACAATAAAATTATCCTCTTATATAGTACTAGAAATATCAACTCCTTAAGTTCTTGAGAATTCTTTCATCTGCAAAACATAAGGTTTTTATTAAAGAAAACGTTGAAAGGATAATTCATAAAGTTTGAAAGACAATTTAAAAAAGAAAAGAAAAATGTAACAGCATTTATATGTTTTACATTAATTATATTAAAAAGTTTACATTAAAACTCAAAATCTTTTAACCTTGGGCTCAAATTATGTCAAAAAAAAGAAAACAAGAAGAAAAAAAAGAAAAAAAAAAGAAACAAAAAAGAAAAATAACAGTAAATGTTACAGCAACAAAATAATTCCGATATTCGAAAAATATGAGAACCAAACCAACTGAAAGGGCGTTTTTAGATGCAAAGAATTAAAAAACAAGTGCAAAAGTTACGAAAAAAATAAATCCAAAATTGGTGTGCATTG
Source organism: Ganaspis sp. Gsp50 (assembly GCA_011057455.1). Lineage (NCBI taxonomy): Eukaryota > Metazoa > Arthropoda > Insecta > Hymenoptera > Figitidae > Ganaspis > Ganaspis sp. Gsp50. Next base: position 5,738 of record WNHD01010155.1, read on the forward strand.
AAGAGAATTGCAAGCAGTTTTTCAGAGTAAAATTAAAATAGTCACCTGGCAAGTAATGAATGCTTTGCACGCCTATAGAATCGCGAGGGATTTTGCGTTTTCATCGACTCAATCATTAAAGTCCACAAAAATCAAAAGGCACCGCCCAACCGAGATCTACAGTCGGCATCAATTACACGAGTACGTGCCTACCCATACAGAAGATTGACATTGGGATTGACATTGAGATTTGTAATCTTTATGGTCAATTATTTAATAGTTTGTACTGCAATCGCTGATGGATGGGGAAAAATAAATGGCATGGGGTTGAAATTTGATGGAAGCCTGCGAATCTAAAAAAAGTTTCAGCAAATTAAGTTCCGAGCAATAAAACCTTTGCAAAAATCAAATAACACTGCCCAAGTTTATCCAAATGCTTCCAGCAGTTTGAAAATTCTTTTTAAAAATTCTCTTCGAAAATTAAGTCAAGCTTCCAGAAACTAAAAAGGAAAGTTGAAAAATTCGCAAGCTTTTAAAAACTTGAAAATTAAATGCAAAATTTAAAAAGTAGTTTTTAAAAGTACACAAGTTTGTATAAGAAAATGAAATAAAAGATTGTAATTAAAATTGCGAATGGCAATGTTTAATCAATTTTGGTTTTGCGAGTCAAACTTGTCACTTGTTCGGAAGCAAGGGGGAGGAAAAAGGGTGTGTATACACGTGTATGTTTAAACCACAACATAATATCTCATAACAAAGGGTCTTTCACCCTACCCACTCCTTTATGTTATGAGATGATTGACGGCCGTTGTTCAGAGCCTTACGAATTTTTAAATGTAGCCTCTGATATGTATATGACATGTAGATATTTCGAGCAGTTTATATTCTCACAAAAAACATGGCTAAAAAACAAATATAGACATTAGAATAACACAATTTTACCATTCACAACCAAACATTTACGTCAACTACAGTTTTTCTTTTACTAAAAAAAGAATTTGTTTAGCCAAAAAGAATTTCTTTATACAAAAAGAATTTGTTTAACCAAAAAGAATTTCTTTAAATAAAAAGAATTTTCTTTGACCCAAAAAGAATTCTTTCAACCAAAACGAATTTCTTTATATAAGAATATTCTTTTACCCAAGAAGAATTTTCTCAACCAAAACGAATTTCTTGATACAAAAAGAATTTCTTTAGACAAAGAGAATGTTCTTTTACCCAAGAAGAATTTTCTCAACCAAAACGAATTTCTTTATACAAAAAGAATTTGTAAAAGAATTTCTTTGTACAAAAAGAATTTGTTTAGTCAAAAAGAATTTGCTTAGTCAAAAAGAATTTCTTTATACAAAAAGAATGTTCTTTGACCCAAAAAGAATTTTTTCAACCAAAACGAATTTCTTTATATAAGAATATTCTTTTACCCAAGAAGAATATTCTCAACCAAAACGAATTTCTTTAAATACAAAAAGAATTTGTTTAGCCAAAAAGAATTTCTTTATACAAAAAGAATTTGTTTAACCAAAAGAATTTTCTTTTACCCAAGAAGAATTTTCTCAACCAAAACGAATGTTTCCAAAAAGAATATTTATTTCAAAAAGACTTTTCTCACAAAAAAGAAGCTTTTTATCGAAAAAGTCCTTACTCGTCTAAAAAGATTTGTCTCACCCAAAAAAATTTTACAATTCCACAATTTTTAAAAACAATAAATAACACAGTCCGACACTAAATCTGCCCCTCGATTCAAACACTCTTTCGAAAGATTTTTTCACAGATTACAAATCTGGAAAGAAAAATGCTCTATCACGTCGAGCATTTTTTAGAAAATTAAGGTAAAAGAATATTGGTTTATGGGTATTTTTAATTTTGAATAAAAACGTTTCGAGTTGTGCTCTAATTTTGATTTTAAGCTCAAATAAAAGCTTGAATCATCAAGAACAGAATCAAGAAAAGTTGAAAAAGAAATAAAAAATTATAGTAGAACTCGAAACATTTTTATTAAAAATTGAAAATAATCATGAACGTACAATTTTGAGTTTTTAACTTTAATTTTCTCAAAAACTTGACGTGATGGAGCATTTTTCTTTCTGGATTCATAATCAGCGCGAAAAAATCTTTCGAAAGCAATGTGTTTGAATCGAGGGGCAGAAATGAAAATTAATTTTGACGGACAGTGATACTGCTTCAAAAATTTTGAAACTTTCGATTCTTTTGTTACAAAAAATTGACAAAAGCTGTTTATGAAAGGATCGCGATTAGCGTGGCGATATTAAATAATTTTGGTTCCTATTTTAATTAACAAATGACAAAACAATCAGTTCACAAGAACGAAAATCAAAATTACGAAAATCAACGTTTAAACTATGTTTAAAGAAACATTTTTGAAACAAACATTTTGTAAGAATATTTTTGATACAAACATTTTATAAGAACATTTTTGAAACAACATTTTGTAAGAACATTTTTGGAACAAACATTTTGTAAGAACATTTTTGAAACATTTTTTAAGAACATTTTTGAAACAAAGATTATTGGAACGAAAATGTTTGAAAATTCGCTGTTTATGAATCTTGATTAAAATACTGAGAGGGAATTAATGAGTTTTTTGTTCTACGTAGCTGAGGTATGCAGTTCGCGTCGACGCTATTGTTGTGTATGAACGATTCGATCAATTACGAGTTGACCCTGTCAAAACTTCAATGATGGATCGACTATTAAGCAGCAAGTTTAGCGTTTTAGGGAGGCGCATTCGGGCGTTATAAAATCGTCGTAAATTCGTGCGGCAACGCGCACAACACTTTCAGATATTATGGACAAACGGTTAATCCGACACTAACTTTATGACACGTGCTCCTGTCCATACAAGCATATTGCACGTAGTTACGAATAATATTGCCTTATACGACCTTACTAGAACCTAACACGCACTGGACCAACGACAAATCTACTAGCAACAATAATTATTATTACGATTGTGTCAACGAATGACTTATGCTTCCTCGCCACTGTTATTACAATCCTAAACCAGAAATTGCCTCTTTGCCTGCACATTTCCTTGTATAATTTTGGCTCGATATTCACCGAGCGATACTAGTGTTTAGAAATTCGGAACAATAGAAATTGAATATCGTATGAAATTTGATTCGGAAAGAAAAAAAATATACAATTTTTCTATTATTTTGGATCTTTTCTTTAAGTAATGAAAATAAATAATATTTTAATTGGGGTTACAAGTTTTCGGTTTCATATTGTAAAAGTATTGATACACAGAAAAATTTGTTCTTTTTTGTTCGCTTGAACTCAAGAATTTTATTTCTTGCAGAAAGAACACTGACTTTAAAAAATTATTATTTCATGTTTTTATCATTAAAATATTTGTTCTTGGGACTATTCGATGCCAGCTAAAAAAAACTTTCAAATGATCCAAGTTTTATAACTTTAACTGCATTTTTTTGCAAAAGTATTTGACTTTGAAATTAAGTATTTGACTTTGAAATGAAGTATTTTTTAACAGTCAATCTAAATGTACTGAAAATTTTTGACCCCAGGGTAAGTAAATCCAAAATTTACGAAAATTGTTCTCGATTCGAATTTCAACTGAAACTTCAATATTACGGAATTGTGATCGACAGCAACTTTTATTGGACGGTTGGTCAATTTGTCTGAATTTTGCTATCTACCTGAATTCGTGTGCATAAATATTTGAATTCCTCCAATTTGGTTTATCTCAAGGTCTGTTGATTGAAAGTTGTATTGATGCTTTACTGCAATTGTTATATAAATCCTAGTAATCCGTAAAATTAGTACTATTCACATCCACAGTGTCATTTAGATATTATCATTTCCAACTTATCATTTCCATTTTATAATTTCCATAGTGTTTATAAAATCCTAGCATTCCATTGAAAACGCAAACCATCCAATTCTGCAATCTGTAACAAAAAATGTAAACCTTTCAACCATTTGAAGAACATTAATTACAGGGTTTCTACAATTCTGGAAAAAATAGATTTCTCCTGGAATTTCATTATTCCTCATGGAATCATGGAAATCTCATGGAATTTTCGTTTATACCATGACAATGTATATATTTTTTTGAATTTCTTTTCTTTATGATGGTTATTAAGATTTACCAAAAATGTATCCATTTTTTCTTTACAAAAAAAGACTTTAAAATAGTTCAAAATACTTCAAAATGCTTAAAACTACTTCAAAATATTTCCAAATACTTCAGAATATTTAAAAATTCTTCGAAATATTTAAACATATTTAAAAATACTTGAAAATATTTAAAGATACTCAAAATTACTTTAAAATACTTAAAACTACATTAAAATATTTCCAAATACTTGAAAATATTTAAAAACACTTAAAAATACTTGAAAATATTAAAAAATACTTAAAAATATTTAAAAATACTTGAAAATATTTAAAAATACTTAAAATTACATTAAAATATTTCCAAATACTTCGAAATATTTAAAAACACTTAAAAATACTTGAAAATATTTAAAAATACTTAAAATTACTTTAATATACTTAAAATTACATTAAAATATTTCCAAATACTTCAAAATATTTAAAAACACTAAAAAATACTGGAAAAAATTTAAAAACACTTAAAACTACTTCAAAATACTTCAGGCTACTTCAAAATATTTCCAAATACTTCAGAATATTTAAAAATTCTTCGAAATATTTGAACACACTTAAAAATACTTGAAAATATTTAAAAATACTTAAAATTACTTAAAAATACTTAAAACTACATTAAAATATTTTCAAATACTTCAAAATATTTAACAAGTGGAAAATTATATTCATTTCATGAACATTTGGGCTTCCTCATAGAGAAAAACTTTTAAATGTCAAAAGTAATGGAACAATGAAATCTTTTTAC
>WNHD01010157.1:0-11871 GCA_011057455.1 Ganaspis sp. Gsp50
CGTCGCCGTTTTTTAAAAATTGAAATTTGTTTTCATTTTTAAACCTTATCTTCCAAAATCGAAAAATTTGATCTGCATACATTAAACTGGATATATAAACCCAAAATTCTGTACGAAAAAGTCAGTCTAAATCCTCCCTTCGATCGTACTTCATTGTAACCGCGTCAGAGTTAGTTTCAAACCACTTCTTAAACTTATTGTAACGTGTAAATTATAACTATTATAGAACGAGTTATGAGCTTAGTTTCTGCTCATTTTTGTACTGTATTTTAACTTGTAATTGAAGAGTTCGGGTGAAAACATTGTTTTCACCCGAAACGATTTCACAAAACAATTTGAACCTGGTTAATTATTTCAACTAAAAACCAAAAATCACTCCAAAGAACTGCATTTCGCTGACACTTTCTAACTCATCCGCGAATCGAATTGAAAAGAGCAGACGAACCACTACAAAAGTCAACAACCTAACACATTCCTGCTTATGGGCCCAACCTCTGTTGTTTGGGACAAGAGCGTTTGATTCTCGAGAAAGGTAAGGATGTTCACATCCCATTTATTCTGTAGAAATGACCCTTTAGAAAATTCATTCATTGATATAATTTGCTCTGTTTTATTTGTTAAAGGTGTAATGAAACCAATATTCACATGCTCAGCCTTGTAAATCAGCGGATCAATAAATGGAGGTTTTTTGAAGTTGATATTCGTTGTAATTATTTTTCCCCCACACCTTACCCACATTTGACTGCCATCGATTAGATTTTTAAAGTAAAATAAATAAGGGATGTTAGGATTAATTTTGACGTAACACACTTTTCCCTCACTGATAGTTATCGATAGATTTTAATTAATATAATTTGTAATGTCTCCATGACGTAACAAATGGATTGGAATACAATTACATTTAAAAAATTGCCTGCAATGAACACAATTAACTTTAAAGTAATAAATTAATACGAAAAGTACCAATGAATTAAAAGAAATTGATTCAAATGATGAGCGTAGAGAAAATGTAAATGTAATGAAAAGAAGAGAAGGTAAATATGAATAGAATAAAATGCAAGAGTTCTGGCAGAATGTGAATTTAAGAGAAATAAATTTTTGAGAGGCTTGGAATGAGGAATGATTACAGCCTCGCATCAATGTTAATAGTACATAGTTATAAGCCGACAGCGCAGAACGAACGCGCAGCAATTAGCGAAGCTACTGTGAGTAGTCCGGGGATTTATCAGAAAATCTCAAACCGCAGAATTACCAGAGCCAAATGCAGCACCGAGCTAATTCGCCATTCAGGGCGTCTCGCGATAATTAATCTCTATAGATTAACCCAATTAAGCATAAGGATGGCCCGTTTATTACGATCCACTTGCCAACTCGAGGCTGTCTAATAATAACTTCCAACAGAGAATACCATCGATTTGACTAAAAGATTCAGCACATTACAATAAATCGAATAAATTAGCGACTTTTGCCGGACTTGAAATTGACGGCACTTCTCCACTCTTTTTTCATAGATTGCACAAAGAAGTTTTCCCTCAATTCAGAGATCTACACAGCATCCGGGAGTTTGTACTTTTTCTTCTCCAATTAAAATTCAACGCTTGTGGACGTCCCGTGTAATTGGCTGAGATCTCTTTAAGCGAGAAAATTACCCAGAAGGGGTTGCCGAGGGTCCCAAGGTTTAACGGCGGTTTTCCACCAAGGAGAATGGGGCGTATCGGCAACAAAAATCCTACCAATAAATAAATTTAAATACATGAATACATCTAACTCTATCGCGTATAGCCGCCATGGAAAATTCTTCCCTCGCTTTCGATAACACGCAATTATTGTCTCGCGGAAATGAAAAGATTTCAGATACAAAATTGCATTTATCTGATTCAATATTCTCCACTATCTTTTCTAATATTCAGAAACCTTATTTCACAAACGCCCCACTCAAACACTCCACTCAAACCCTTTACGATCCAATGTTTAATGAAATCGTTTCTGTATTCTGACAGCTTTATGCTTACGTGAAATTATTACTCGACTATTGAATGTGTTTCGAATTCGAAGATTTGACCCAGAGTTTCAATCTTTATTTTCGTTTTTGTATTTTTGGTTCTTTGTTTCAATCTTTATATTTTGGTACATTTTTGGCTTTTAGTTTCAATCCAAACTCAGGGATCACAGTCGTCTTTTTGTTCAATTTTAGGTGCAAAAAGGGATTTTTTATTTTAAAGTAGGGGATTTTCTTCCAAAAAAAGGGAATTTTCGAAAAAAGAGAGAAAAGGATAACATTGTGATAAGTCAAACTTATTTGAAGTGTTTTTAACTGTTTTAAAGTATTTTGAAGAACTCTGAAGTATTTTAAATACTTTATAATATTTTTTTATTCTTTCATTTTTTATTTTTTTTTATTTATTTTTTACAAATACTAATCTTTTTTAATACTTTGAACTATTTTAAAATATTTTTAAATATTTTGCTTCTTCATGGGGAAGTCTTGTAATCGTGCCGATTTTCGATTTTCCTAAAATAATCTAAATCAACTCATTTTTGTCTAAAAGGTATATATATACGAAGTTTTAAGCGAATGTCCAGATGTGTGTGTATGTGTGTGATCGCTTTTTTGTGGACTCTATCTCGAGAACGCTTTGACCGATTTTAATGAAGTTTGGCATAGTTATTACACTCATGAAAATAAAAAGACAGACACAAGCAATTTTAGAAATAATCAATCAAACATTTTGAGAACATTTTTTTCCTTAAAAAATGTGGTCTATTTCATAAAATTTTTTTTCTAATTAAAATTTAAACTAAGCAATAAAAACATTTCATTCCTTGCATCGAGATGAATTGATTGAACTATATCAAATATATATTTTACCAAAAGTTATGGGAGTAAATGACAATTTTGTCTAATTTTTGACATTTAAAATTCGATTTGTTAAGGATAAAATTTTGATTTTTTAATTATAGTTCCCTTCGGAAAAATTTTGTACATTAAAAAACTAATCAATTGACTTATATAAAGTATATGTTGTACCAAAAATTAATAGAGTAAATGACAATTGTTTCAAATTTTTGACTTTTCAAGCTGAATTTTTTTATGTAACTTTGAAAATTATTGATATCTTTTATAGACAGTTCTTTTGGAAAAAATGTTTTACATTCAAATAACGTTTTTGACACTCGTATGGATCAATAAAAAATTTAAAAACGAGTTCATTCATTGTTTTATTTTTTTTAATGAGAAAATCATGAATCATATTTTTGCAAATTTGTCACGGTTCCTGAAACTTTTTTTGGATTTTTCTTTTTGCATTCGATTCTCCCGAAAAAAACACCCCTATTTAAGTATTATACCGTTTTCAACACTCGTCAGTGCCAATTAGAAATTTAAAAGTCTTCATTCATTTTTTTATTTTTTTTAATAAAAAAACGGGAATCACATTTTTGCAAATTTGACAGCGTTCCTGAAACTTCATTTCAATTTTTCTTTTTGCATTTAATTCGCCAGTAAAAAGCACCCAAATTTGAGTATTATAACATTTTTGACACTTGTCTGGATCAATTAAAAATTTCGAAACGAAATCATTAATTTTTTTATTTAATTTTTTTCAGAAAATCATGATTCACATTTTTGTAAATTCGGCAATGTTCCTGAAACTTCTTTGGAATCTTCTTTTCCTTATTCGATTAAGTATAAGAAAAGCAAAACTTTTATTCATATTAGAAATACTACACTTGTCTGGATCAATATGAATTTTAACAAAAAGTGTGCATCAATTTTAATTTTTTTAAAAGGAAAATCCGTTCTTACGTATTTCCAAATTTGACTGTGTTCCTGAAACTTTAATTCAATTTTCTTTTTTTTATTTGATTAAGTATAAGAAAAGCCATATTTTCGTTTATGTTAGATTCGCTACACTTGTCTGTATCAATATGAATTCTAACAAAAAGTGTGCATCAATTTTAATTTTTTTAAAAAAAGAATCAGGTCTCATGTATTTGCAAATTTGACTGTGTTCCTGAATCTTTTTTTGAATTTTCATTTTTTAATTCGATTAAGTATAAGAAAAGCCAAAGTATTGTTTATATTAGAAACACTACACTTGTCTGGAACAATATGAATTTTAAGAAAAAATAGTGCATCAATTTTAATTTTCTTAAAAGAGAAATCAGGTCTCACGTATTTTCAAATTTGATTGTGTTCCTGAAATTTTTATTCAATTTTCTTTTTTTTAATTGATTAAGTACAAGGAAAGCCAAATTTTTATTCCTATTAGAAATACTACACTTATCTAGATCAATATGAATTTTAACAAAGAGTGTGCGTCAATTTTCATTTTTTCAAAAGAAGATTCAGTTCTCACGTATTTGCAAATTTGAGTGTGTTCCTGAAATTTTTTTTGGATTTTCTTTATTTTGTTTGATTAAGTACAAGGAAAGCCAAACTTTTATTCCTATTAGAAACACTACACTTGTCTTGATCAATATGAATTTTAACAAAAAGTGTGCATCAATTTTCATTTTTTTAAATGAAGAATCGTTTCTAATTTATTTGCAAATTTGATTGTGTTCCTGAAATTTTTTTTGAATTTTCTTTTTTTTACTTGATTAAGTATAAGAAAAGCCATATTTTTCTGTACGTTAGAAATACTACACTTGTCTGGATCAATATGAATTTTAACAAAAAGTGTGCATTAATTTTAATTTTTTTAAAAGAGAAATCAGGTCTCAAGTATTTCCAAATTTGACTGTGTTCCTGAAACTTTAATTCAATTTTCTTTTATTTATTTGATTAAGTATAAGGAACGCCAAATTTTTATTCATATTAGAAACACTACACTTGTCTGGATCAATATGAATTTTAACAAAAAGTGTGCATCAATTTTCATTTTTTTAAAAGAAGAATCAATTCTCACGTATTTGCAAATTTGATTGTGTTCCTGAAATTTTTATTCAATTTTCTTTATTTTATTTGATTAAGTATAAAAAAAGCCATATTTTCGTTTATGTTAGAATCACTACACTTGTCTGTATCAATATGAATTCTAACAAAAAGTGTGCATTAATTTTAATTTTTTTAAAAAAAGAATCAGGTCTCATGTATTTGCAAATTTGACTGTGTTCCTGAATCTTTTTTTTAATTTTCATTTTTTTATTTGATTAAGTATAAGAAAGGCCAAAGTATTGTTTATATTAGAAACACTACACTTGTCTGGAACAATATGAATTTTAACAAAAAAAGTGCATCAATTTTTATTTTTTTAAAAGAGAAATCAGGTCTCACGTATTTCCAAATTTGATTGTGTTCCTGAAATTTTTATTCAATTTTCTTTTTTTTATTTGATTAAGTATAAGGAAAGCCAAATTTTTATTCATATTAGAAACACTACACTTGTCTGGATCAATATTAATTTTAACAAAAAGTGTGCATTAATTTTAATTTTTTTAAAAGAATAATCAGTTCTCACGTATTTGCAAATTTTATTGTGTTCCTGAAATTTTTTTTGAATTTTCTTTTTTTTACTTGATCATGACATAAACATAATTTTCCACTTGTTTATGTTATATATTCCTGCAATTGATTTTTTGACTGTTGGATTAATTTAAATAAAAGAAATATCAAATGAAGTCTTGAAATAGTTTAAAGACATTTTAAGTATTCTTAAATATTTTGAAATTTTTTGTATTTTTGGGTATTATTTTTAAATATTTTGAAGTATTTTAAAGTACTGAGAAATATTTTAAATTTTTTGAAAATATTTTATACTAATTTTATTCTAATTTTTAGTATATTTAAATACTTGAATGTGTTTTTCAATATTTTGATGTCTTTCAAAATAATAAAAAGGATTTTTAAGTATTTTAAAGAAACTTTATGTATATTTAAATATTTTTAAGTGTTTTAAATCTTTTGTTTTTATTTAAACACTTTCTAAGTGTTCAAATATATTTCAAAGTATGTGGAAGTATTTTGGAATATTTTAAAGTATTTTGAAATGTTTTGAAGCATTTTGAAATATTTTGAAGCATTTTGAAGTAGTATGAAGTATTTTAAAATACAGTTTTAAGTATTTTTAAATTTTTCAAGTATTTTGAAGCAGTCTGAAGAATTTTTATTTTATTATTCTTCCATGTATAACCTTTCATGGTTTTTTTTCATATAAACCCCACAATTCTTTACTATAAATCCCCATCCCTTAATTACCCCTAACTTGCGTCCGTAGCCGACTTAATTAGAATTACTCGTATTCACCTGGTCATTTGTAACCAGAGTGAAGGGAAAGGTATTGTAAAGTATTATTGTTAAAAAATTATAAACAAAATTTTTATAGAAAAAGGGGAGAAAAGGGGAACATTACTTGTCTTTAGGCGTTTTAGGGAATTTTCTTAATAACATGGGAAACTAAAGGGAAAAGAAGAGGGTTAGGTAAAAAAGAGGACAAACTGTGATCCCTGAAAACTGAATTTTTACTCCATTCGAAGCGATTAAAAATGTTAAATCTACAGCGACTGAAATCGAGCTCGTTTCGAGACAAAAAAGCGCAGTCTTTTCTGGAGTATTTTTTCATGAATTGAGTTTGCATAAAACGATGATTGCAGGGAGAATATGACAGCCAATGGGATCAGAGAGCTGCTGTAGCATCTCCCCCTCGCACTGTCCGCTACATAAAACCATGTAATTAGCTATACACCCCTTGTTCGTATTACCCTGTCAGTAGTGTGGTGCACTTTAGAGGAACGAGTCAGGATGGAGGTGAGAGGGCACTGGGGGGTATGAAGTACCTGCTAATTAATACCCCTAATTGCGTCGACCCCAGACTACACTGCTACGGAATCGTATTCAATGTTCGACATTTCATTTATCTCCAAACTCAACTCAAAGAATTTTATTTCATTTTCAATCATCATTTCATCTACCAAAGCAATTCAACACACAAAGTACACACGATACTTTCAAAAGTAATTAAACCCACACTTGGGATAAAATTTTATTCAATTCCTAAAGTTGTTGAAATTAAAAAAAGCCTTTAAAGGGTAGGTTCTTAAACTACAATTTTTTAATTAGAGAAAAATTGTTTGCAATTTTTCTGGGTGGGATTTTTTATTATTTGTGATAAAAACAAGTGAACTTGAGCTGAAATCTAGGGCTAAAAATGGGCCGAGATTCGGATGATTTCTATGACGCTGAATTTTTTCTTTTACGAGAAATGCAAAATCAATTTTTTACTGCTTCTTAATTTTTTAAATAATTTTTCAATTTTTTACTGTTTCTTAATTTTTGAAATACAGGCGAATCTCTATCGGGTGCACTTCTATCAAATGCACTGTTTAGTTCTGCTAACAGTTAAGGTGTGGCGCGAGGCAAGGGGAATGAAACCACGCGACCGTCAAATCCAGTACCGTCGATAGTGCAGTTATCGTAAACGAAAAGAAAGTTTCAAACTTCAATGTCGTTGGTTTCTGGCACTGATAACAGACAAAAATAATTTTTTTGTTCGATAGACCAGGCTAGTAATTTCTTAGGTAGTTCGTGTCGCTAAATCCGAATTCGAGGTCAGAATTCAAAAGTTATTTCGCGTTTTCTTTCTAGACTCAAAAAAATAGAAATTTAAGTTTAAATTGTTGTAAAATTTGTAAAAAATGCAAAACTAGCACTAATGTAATTTCTGAAGTGTTATCTTTAATTTAAGCAAAAAAAAACTTGAAAAAAGTCTAGTGGTTCCCGAGATATGAATCAAAACGTCAGCGCATGTTGTCATTAACCTCAGTCTAGCCGATTTACATGCGAGGACGTTTGGAGTCTTTTCTCCGGAATTATAGAATACTTTATAAGTTTTCTGGGCTTAAATTAAAGTTATTACTTCAAAGATAACTTTAGTATAAGTTTTGCATTTTTTTACAGTTTTTACAAATTCTACAACAATTAAACTTAAATTTCTTTAATTTGGACTTAAATTTCTTTAATTTGAACTTCAATTTCTTTAATTTCTTAATTTTGTAGGCTAAAAAGAAAATGCGAAGTAACTTTTGAATTCTGGCTTCGGATTCAACGACCTGAAGTAAAATAATAAAATAAAAAATAAAATAATCATAAAAATACAGGTTTCCAATATAGACAGATAAATTGAGAACTCGTTTACTCCTTGTTTTGAAAAACTAATCGAGGACTCCTTTTTTACACTCTTATTGTTTTATGTCAGGCTTTAGAGCAAAATAAACACTCGCAACTTGAGCGGGAGCCCGCAAATGAGAATCACTTGCGCGGCTCCCGGGCAAGGAGAAAGTTGAGTTTTCCGCCACTGACTCATACTTACGAATGGTCTAGACTGGCCCGAGCCGAATTACGTCATGGGTTATACCTGGTTCTTAGAACCTTTCCGGATACCTGAACTCTTTGAGTACAGTGTCTTAGGAAGTAAATGAATTGGAAATCATATTTTCCGGAAATATTATTTTCGAATTCAAAGTTTAATTTTTCTCATTTTAGCTAATACTGGGATGATTATGCGTAATTTTGATAATGCTTTTTATTATTAACAATGTTGTTATTGTAAATGGTATTAATAGTAATAATGCTCATTAATAGTGAGATAGTATTATAATAATAATTATTATTATAATTATTATAATTATTATTAGTTATAAATATTATAATTATTATTAGTTATAAATATGAATTAATTACTCGGTTATTTTTTAATTAATTATTAGTATTATTATTATTGTTATAAACATTAATAATAACATATAATTAATAAACAAAATAATTAACATTATTAAGAATGTAAAAGTTGATTGCTCTCCATTGTTAATATATTAAAAATATATAAAAAATTATTATATATTTAAAATAATATTAATTATTGTTATTATTATTAATAATAATATTATTATCATGGTATGTTTTACAAAATTGTATTATTATTTTATTTTTATATATTTATTTGTTTCTAATCTACACAGACTGTAAAACAATCTCGGGAATTTCCCCAAACTTTTGTAAGGGAGATTTCCTAGAATGTGTTGGGAAAACTAAAGATCCCAACAAAGATTGGTAATTTTTATTATTTCTAAGAAACTTTTAGAAATAAATGGTAATTTTTCTAAATTTTGTTGGAAAAAAGTTTTTCTATGTAAAAAAGATAATTTTTCTAATTTTTAAGAAAGATTTTTTGAATAAAACGCAGAAATATTCTTCTTAGACAATAGTTTTTTCTGGCTTTTGATAAAATTTTTCAAACAACAGCAAATTTTGAATTCATTATTGTTAATTACATTTTTTATCATTATTATTATTAATTTTATTATTATTATTATTATTATTACTAATATTATTATTATTAATATTATTATTAATATCAAGAGAATAATAACAATAATAATAATAATAATAGTTTTAAGTCTCTCCAATTTGGAGATTATAATTTCTAACGATGTTTCATTTATTAAACTTTTCATGATTTGACTTGTAATTTTGGTAAGATATTTTTAACTTCCATATATTGAATTAAGTTCCACATAATTTTTGTATTTTTTGAATATTTTAATAAACTCCCTGAAGAGGGAATCATTTTTAGATTTCACGTTGAAGTGAATAAATCTAATTAAACATCATTTTTCTCAATGTTTTCGTTTTATTAACATTAATAACATTAACATTAATTATTAATTAACATTAATAATCAATGTTTAATTAATCAATTAATTATTAATCTCTTAATTAACATTAATAATTAATTAAAGATACTTCTCGGACGTAAAATTCTAATCAATAATATTACTGTTACTATTATATTATTCTCATCATTAGTATTAGCATTATTAGCATTATTTTTATTATTATTATTAGTATCAGCATTATTGTAATTAGCTTAATTATTATTATTGTAATTAACATTATTATTGTCATTATTAATAATAAATTTTGTAATTGATTGTAAGCTGTACTAAGAAGAGTGAGAAAAAGATTTCTAGAATCTTCTAGAACTTTTTGGGCCTAGGAAAGGGAAAACCCCATTCAGATTTTTTTGCAAGGAATCTTCTTTATAAACCGGCCTCCCCCTCCCAAGCCAGCAGTCATCGCCTGTCCATCAAAGGTGACACATCTCTCCTGAAATTATAAGTTTATCACCTATCTCTCGGTTCTTCTTCAACGTAAGTACTCTTCTCTCTCTCTCCTCACTCCTTCCGCTCCCCACCCTTCTCTCTCCTGGATTGGGGTAAAATCCCACACCAAGGAGCGCGCTGCCTTGCTTCTCTCTTTTCTGGGGGCTTCCGACCTCACATCAAGGAGTGTGAACTATCTTCTCCCTCTCATAATTTGGGGACTCTTTCCTGGAGTGGAAGCCAGCACACACCTAGGAGTTAGAATTTTCCTTCATCTTCTACCTTTCCAGCTTCACACCAAGGAGTGAGAATTTTCCTTCGTCTTCTACCTTTCCAGCTCCACACCAAGGAGTGAGAATTTTCCTTCGTCTTCTACTTTTCCAGCTCCACACCAAGGAGTAAGAATTTACCTCCATCTTGTACACTCGACGTCATATGTGCTTTCCAAAAAGTTATTGAAGAAATTCCCACTGTGCGTATCACTTTCTGTTGTTTCACTCTATGCCATAAAATTTCCCATAGGCATAGAATGAAACAACACAGAAAGTGATGCGCACAGTTGGAATTTCTTCAGTAACTTTTTGGAAGGCATATCTTACGTGGACTGTACCTCTTTTGGACCGGGGGTCATGCCCCACGCCAAGAGGACAGTTCATTTACCGCCTGTTTTTGTTTCAGATGAACGGAATTTCAATCAAAAAGAAGAAGAGCGAGGGTCAACGACTACGGGACCTGAAACGCGCTAAGCAGCGCAGCGCAAGGAAACGGGCGCTCAAACGCACCGCTCGTGAGGCCCTGCAGCGCAATCAAAACAAGGAACCCACATTAGCAGGGCCCATTCCTCTGCAAAATTCGCAACAACTCCCGCAAACGGCTGAGCTCGCCCCCTCACCGATCGTGGAGCAACAATCGCCGAAACCGCCCGCCAGCTTCATCACTTTACCTCCAGTCCACGGACCGGTCTACTTCCTGGATCCCTTGGACTGGGGACCCTCTCATGTACGAGCTAGAAGCGAGCCGTTCCTGCTCCCACAGTGGAGGGAGCCAGTGCTGCAGAAACCCCACGTCGTCCCCGTGCATCCAAAACCTCCGTCGCCAAAGCCCATCTTGGAATTGAACCTTCCCAAAGTCCAGAGGGCACTGCCGGTACAGAAGAAACCTCAAGTCCAGATTGACCATGTCTTGCCTCTACAACCTGCGTCGCCGAAGCCCATCCTGGACTTCAACCTGCCCAAAGTCCAGAGAATACTGCCGATAATGAAGAAACCCAATGTCGTCCACGTGCCTCCACAGCCTGCGTCGCCGAAGCCTCTTCTGGACTTCAACCTCCGTAAATTCCAGAGGGTGATCCACCATATTAGAGCCCATAACTAAACTTAATAAATTTATTTTGCTTTCCTTTAGGATTACGATTTTTGTAAATAAATAAAAACATTTCCTATCCCTCTTCCAAAGAAAATAAATAAAGACAAAAGACACAAAATAAAAAAACAAAAAAAATAAAAAACTACAAAAAAAATAAAACAAAAATAAAACAAAAAAAAATAAAAAAAAAACAAAATAAAAACAAAATACGCCCCAGGTCTGACTTGCATCAAGACCGGTGCTGCCCAAGTTTCGAGAATATGCCGCCCAGTGCTGCAACCTTACGGCCAGTCGGTTCCAGCAATTTAACGGGCGCATTTCTCGAGAGAAAGTGCAGATGTCGCCGCAGTCAATTGGCGTCATATTTGCATTAGGTATTATACTTTGTGACGTCAGAGGCTAGTG
>WNHD01010162.1:0-11055 GCA_011057455.1 Ganaspis sp. Gsp50
AAGGAGTATTAAAAATCTTTGATGGGTGGGCTCAGCCCACCCATCCAAATTCATGGGTGGGCTCGAGCCCACCCAGCCCACACGGTTCCGACGCCACTGAAGGTTAATAAAAGAAAATTGAAAAAAGTTATAAAAATTCGCAAAACTGATATGTTTGACTCACGTGGAATTTTTTGCTGAATTCTAAACGTAGAATGTCTAAAAGCTAGTCCGACTCAACAAGGGTATTTACTACTGAATACTATTGTAATCGTTGGCAATATTGATGTCTTATCTAAATGGAATTTTCTCCTGAATTTCAACCGTAAAAATTCTAAAAATTGAACAAATCGACTTTGGATTTTTTTTTAAATATTGGCTGACTATGAAAAGAATTCACCACTGAATATTGCGTGTTTGGAATCGCAACTTGGAAGAGAAAGTTGTCTCACCAAACAAAGTTTTTTCTACTGAATCTTACGTATAAAAATAAAAAACTTCAAGTTGCTACTGTCTGTCTGACTCAACACGATACTTTCTACTGAATTGAAAGCATAGCAATCGTAATTGAGTTGTCTGACTCAACTCAATACTTTCTACTGAATCTTACACTGCAGAACTTTGCTGCTTGTTTCAACACAGTATTTTTTACTCATTTTCAATTCTAAAATCCACTTGCATTATTTTAATTTTAAAATTTTTTTAATTTTAATTTATTT
Organism: Ganaspis sp. Gsp50; assembly: GCA_011057455.1. Classification (NCBI taxonomy): domain Eukaryota; kingdom Metazoa; phylum Arthropoda; class Insecta; order Hymenoptera; family Figitidae; genus Ganaspis; species Ganaspis sp. Gsp50. Next base: position 699 of record WNHD01010162.1, read on the forward strand.
GGTATACGGGCTACAAAAAATTGCCCTTTTTACATTCTCATCAAAAATGAGACTGTATTCAAATTGTGCGATTTTGGACTTTTGCTAATTTCATCATTTCTCGTTTCATATAACATAGTCAGTATCAAATACAAATCGAGAAAAAAGTTTATAAAATGAATTATATCTTAAGTGGGGTCGAATATCACAGCGCGCAATGCTTTTTTAAAATCTAAAAGAAAATTAGTAAAAAATTGACTTTATCAGATATGGAATTTGCTACCCCAAAAATTCTGACAAGAACAACTAATACAAATAATTACATGATTTTATTACTAAATTCAGTTTTTGAAATTGATTTTTCTGTTTTAAATTCAAAAATTGTTTAAAACACAGAAGAAATTAGAAATTGAAATAAGAAGATAATCAAAAATTAGAATTAAAATGTAATTAATAAGAAATAAAATTTTAAGAAAAATAATATTCAAGTATATAAAGGAAAATATTATTTATCGAAATATTATCGTCATTTATTATTAAATTTCTTACAATTGCATAATTTGTTACCAAATTTTTCATAGTTTGTCAAGTTTGGTAGCTAAAGAGGAAAATTTTTTGTTTTTGCTCCCTCATAAAGGAAGCTTTGTTTAAACAATTATGCTATCTGGCTTCAACTGACTCAATAAAATAGAGTTGAATATAAAAACCTGCTTATGTGTACATGCTGACTCACAATATATCCAAATTCTTTGTCGAATTCAACCCAAGATGTTTGTTTAGTATTCTCGCTAATAAGATTCAAAAGTTTTAAGCGCAGAATGTGATACTGACCAGAAATGTGTAAAACAACTAGACTGAAAAAACCATCAATCTCACTGTACGCAACCATAGGAAAGAAAATTCCTGCGTATTGAATAATGTTTGTAATTTCAAAAACAGGACTACAATGCCAATCATATGGATAAGAAGCAGCTAAACATAATGTACAATTTTGGCAAGTTCCTGAATTACTACAACTATTTAAATTTTTGAAAACACAAGTAAGCACATGAGCGATAAAAGCTCCATATCCTAGAGATAAGCATAACAGTGAGAAATTTTGTCCTCTTTTACCACATTTGATCATTATGTCCATTTCTTTACTATTCTTTTTGCTGTCCCAATGATTAATCATGTTATCGTAAATAGCTGATATTTCTGATTCATTGAAAAGGAATAATATTACATTTTTATTACAAATTAATTTATTTAAATATTAAAATCATTATCATCACTTGTATTATCGAGATTGTTAACCGATTCAAACAATTATTAATCTTTATTATTATTATTATTTTCTTATTTATTATCCCATTATTAGTATTATTTCATAACAGAAGCAAAAATTGTACTTTCCCGAGTCAAAATTTAACCTCTACTTAAACTCTGGAAATCCTGCGCCTGCTTAGGTCCTACGAAGTGGCACTTATTTCCAAATATTCCACTTTCAGGCGTTAAGTAGGACTTGATAATTTTGATCAAAAAATTAATTTTAATTTCTTGTACTAGTTTTATTAAAATGTTGTAAAGACTAATATACGTAGTTTTGAATGGACATTTAAAAAAGATATTTGTGTAAAAAATAATTAATTTTTTTCACCAAAAATTTAAAGAAAAACGAAATTTTGCCAAATTTAGCCCTACTTAACTCCTAGTAAGTCCTCCTCCTCCTCCTTCTACTTTAGTCCTACCAACTGGCACTTATTTCCATTTATTCCACTTTCAGGCGTTAGGTAGGTTTTAAAAGGCTTTCGAAGGATCATAAAAGATTTTAAGAGATTCTTAGAGGACTTATTTAAGTTTTAAATTTCGACTCGGGTTATTTCTTAACTGCAAAGATTTTTGAAGAGCTATTTATGAATAAAATTTTGAAACAAAATTTAAAACAAAATTTAAAACCAAATATTCAAAGTTGGACTTTCTTAATATTAAAATAAATTTGCAATTCTTTACGAAGTCTCTGTTTGCATAAAAATTGAATTGATTTCTTTACATTTGTAGTAATTTATAAAATTGAGGATACATACTTTTTTTGTTGTAAAAGAAAGTAGACATTTTGGTCAGTGAGACCAATAACGGTAATAATGCGATAGAAATTATTTGACTCATTTGATCTAAATTGCCCCAAACTTTAACTAACTTTGTAAATTGAGGAATTGTAATACTAAAGAGTATGTATACCACGCTGATAAAAAATAATGAATTTGAAATTTTTTCATTTTTTGTCTTTGTTGGCCATACTCCGAACCATTCTAGGTTTACTCGACAAAATTTACTATAATCTGCAAGAACTTTAAGAAAAACAATTTATGTGAAACATAGATTGTCAAGAAGAAATAGTAATTTAGAAAAGAGACGAAATTTGCAAAATTGCTTAATAAAATAAATCTGTACAAATTTTTGGAATTAAATAAACCGTAAAATTTTTTAAGCAAAATATATTTGAACAAATATTTTTATAAAATACAATTTTTTTGTACAACAAAATGTTTTTTTTTAAACAAATTAATTGGCAAATTACAATTATAAATTAATAAGATAACGAAACAGAAAATAGAAATTACTTTATTCACCTTTAGCTATGGTTCTTTATTTTTTAATTTTTGTCACAACTTACCTTTTTTGCCATTCATTTTCAAAGGATGGGATCAATTTGTTATTCTTCTGTTTATTTAATAACTGTTGATTAAATTTTAGGATTTAAATTACATTTCTTGTCTAAATTAAACCAAGTTTTAAACTAATTCCATTGATTGTAATTTCAATTTTTTAAATTTCAATATAGTTTGCAAATTTTAATATACAATTCGTAAATTTTAATGTATAATTCGTAAATTTTAATGTACAATTTGTAAATTTTGATGTACAATTTGTAAATTATAATGTACAATTTGTAAATTTTAATATACAATTCGCAAACTTTAACGTACAATTTGTAAATTTTAATATACAATTTGTAAATTTTAATATACAATTTGTAAATTTTAATATACAATTTGTAAATTTTAATATACAATTTTTAAATTGTATTATGCAATTTGCAAATTTTAATATACAATTTATTAATAGGTATACAATTTAAAATTCGAGAATACTCATTTACTAATACGTTAACAGAAAGTGCACAAGTATTTTTGTGTTTAGAAAAGACCTAATTATGCTCATCAAGGAAATCCAGAACGTGCATTGTTTGCATAAAAAATTAAAACACAAGAACTAAAAGTTAATTAACGACTATCATTAGGAGTAAATTACAACTATAATTAAAACTAATTATTCATGAGCATACACTTAATTAATGTACTTCCATTATTTCTCATTATCGAGATTAATAAAACTCCTTGGAATTTATTTTTAAATAATGCAATTTATTCTCTTTTTCCAAAGCTTCAAAATTAACAAAAAATTTTCCCTTTGCAGAAATAAACAGCATAACAGAAATATCCATTGGTATGGGTGATCACATGTTCCTCTTTATCAAAACTTCGAACAAAATTCGCTGCTGGTGTGAGTTTTTTTCTCTTTTCATAATAATTTACACGATAAAAAAAATTATTCGATTATTTTATGTTTTATTTATGAAATACATGTAAATCTATTGACTAAATATTAAATATTACTAAATACTAAATACTAAATATTACTAAATACTGAAATGTATTAAATAGTAAGCATAAAGTTACAAAATAAAGGTACACATAAGATAATATGTCTACTTGGGAGTATTATGCTCCATTAAAAAAAAATTGTTTGAATCAATTTTCTTATGTTTGAAAGAAGTCCTTGAATATTTAGATCTTGAAGATAAGAAAATATTGTTAAAGTCATTATCGTAGTTACATATACCTATCTTTTTTTCTAAGTTTCAAAAAGTTGCAAAAAGCTCCTACCGGATAGTTAATGATGGAACTCTTAACATCATTAAAGTTATTACGTGTGGTTAAGAAAGCTATCATATCAATACAATATTCACGATTTTATTACAAAATTGCATCTTGTTATCAAGTTTAACTCGAGCATGCGCAGAAGCCTCTAGTTTTCTTCATTCCTTGCTTTCATAGCGTTGAAGGCAGACCATCATTATTCATCTTTATGTTAATAATGTTTTGAATCAGGAATCAAATAACTATAAATTATTTCTTATGTTCATAAATCTCTATTTATTCCTCTACAGATGTTTCTCAAATTTTATAAACTAAATTTTGCTACTTTGAAATTGATTTCTAAAAGCAACACAGTTTAGCTAATATATGAGATTTTTCATATGACTGATTCAATACGAGATTTTTAATATGTATAACTGATTCAATATGAAATTTTCAATTTCACTGATTCATAAGAATGAAACGAGAATAATTTTACATTTTGATGTAAAATTAGTAAATTTATGAATAATTATGATTAAATTTACTGTTCTTGCTATTGACTACGTTAATTTTCAATTTTTACCTAATTACAAAAAAGGCATTCAATTTTTACAAATTCTTAATTTGAATTGGAATATTCATGATTCAATATTTTTAATTGGAATATTCATGAATCAGTTGAGCATACTATAAACATTTTTCCAACACAATTTAACGTTCTGGGATAACGTAGTTATTTGCCTGTTTGTTTCATTGTTATTAAGAATGACAAGTATCCCATTGATGTTTTAACGACCTGAAATTACAAAATGCAAATATTACAATTTTCAAGAAGCTCTTGATTTTTTACGGGAAATCATGAATTTCATTCGAGATTCCAATGTACCTTGGAATTGGTGTTTCATTGAAAAACATTTTGTTTTTTTACAATAGGTATAATTAGTTATTAATGTGACAAGATTTTATTTATAATGCAATCATTAAATATTAATTATATGATTATTTCTTATTAAGTGAATGATTATTTTTACAGTAGGTACAGAAGTAATTAAAATGATAATTAAATAATATTAAAATATTATTAAAATAATTATCTATATTGCATTATAATTTGAATTTGCATTTTAATTATTTTTCTTTTATGGGCCCTTTAAAATTAACCCTTTTTAACTTTGATTCAAAAAACGAATAAAAAAATTACTGATTTCACGAAAACAATTTTCTTGTAATAATTTTTAAATAAAAAACAGACCAACTTACGCTTCCAAATAATATTAGGTTGAATATGACAAATTTGCCCGCTGTAATTTCAACTGGTTTTAATCCACTTAGTGTAATAAGTATAAGACATTTTGCTCTTTTGTTTGAAAGATTGTACCACTCGCAGTTATAGGCAGTTTCCGCTAAAGCGAAACTCTAGAAACACACACGTAAGGTAAAATTGATTTCTACTAATGTAAATTATTTATATTTCGAGATTAGCATAATTCATAAACAGTTTTTATTCAATATTTTTTTAAAATACTTTAGTAAACATCGATAATTGAGTAGTGACGGTAACTGGTGCATAACCACACTCATAACATCGTCACTTCCTTAATTTTATACCAAAATTTATTTAAGAATATGTATTATTTTGTGACTTAATTAATTTTTACGAATCTTTTTAGAAGGGTTAAAATAATGCATTATTTTAGAATTCATGAATCGTACAATATCGCTTGTAAATATTTGTTGTTATTTAAACTTTAATTCTAGAGTTGAATAAACCACGTAAAGATTAACTCGTCAATACATTCTCACCTGACTTTGAAGAGTTTCGGCTAAATAACAATACATGTAAAACAGTCCCATCAAATATGCAACAAATAGTATCATAAAAAGCAAACCCAGTATCATTGTATTAGAATTATCAGCCGTTAAACACTGCAATTATAATTAAAAAATACTAAAAATGCTGAAAAATAGAATTACAAAAAGGATCCTTCAATAATATTACTTCAAAAACTAAATTATAAATAAATAAATTTTCAATTATGGAAATTTATTGAGTATTAGAAACACGTATTTAGTGACTCGCTTCGAAGAAGGGTACCTTACAATGTTTTGAATATAGGTTATGTTTGATGGTGGCTTTAATTCAATAAAAGCTATGTTTTTAATTATTTACAGACAAAAGGATTTTTTCCTGTATGACGTGCTCTTTTTCAAACTTAAGAAATTGTCTTACACGAAACAAATTAGAAACGATACACAACTCTCTCTTTCCAAAAACGACAACAATTCTCACGGGACGAGATTCCGTCGAGAACAACTTTCGAAGATGACGACTGCCTGAGACAAAATTCGACTTTCTTATCAACTCTTGCAAATACGTACTCCTGCAGCAGCTGGAAATCCTGTTGACCTCGTGGACGGCGAAACAATACGGCAACGGAGATCTCCGGATTTCGGCCAACCCATTAATCAAACAACACTTTAAACTGAACTCTTTTCTCTTTATTTAATTTCACACAAACTCAACTACACTTGAATCAACTGATCGACCATACACGGTCGGAAAATTCTCAACGCGACGATTCGCAGTCAAAGGGCAAGAGAGCGAAGTATGGCTGACCCCCGAATATTAATTACAATTAATTATTCCGCAGAAATCTTCCCTCCAGCGCGTCTCCTTCCTCTCGCTCACTCCTCTCGGGCTGGCCCCTCTGGTTGTCTCCGTTACTCCTACACGAAAACGTCCTGAAACATAAACTCGGATTCTTCCGCTGACTTTCGGTAAACCCCGGAAGTAACCTTGCGCAACGACCCAAAAGCAGCACTAATTGTCAGGAAAGAGACCCCTTCCATCCAAGACACGCTGAACGAATATTCATCCTCAATCGAAAGGAAAAATCAATGCCAGGGCCGTATTCGCGCCGGGCATCTCCCCGAAGGAATAATACTAAATAAACTTACGTGGAAGAAGAAAGAATTGCGTACCAGTGACGATTCACTTCGTCACACCTGGTACTATGGATACTGAAGATTCGAGAGAAGCTCTTTTTGATTGCAAATAAGTAAAAAGAAAACTCTTTTATCGAGTTGAAACTACCATCATACATAACCTATATTCAAAACATTGTAAGGTCCCTTTCTCCGGAGTGCGTCACATATAAAATTAAAACAATTAAGTATCAAAAATATTTGTAGGATACTATAAAAAAAGGGTTAAGCACCAAGTTCATGTTTTTACAGGAAGCGAAAGAAATATATTTAAAAATTTGGAATTATTATGCATATTATGTATCAATATAAATATTGTCTATTATTATGTATATTATTTATTATAATTATGAATTTATTACTCGGTAATTTCATATTAGTTCAAAAAATATATTATTTATTATTATATGTACACTGAGAAAACGACTGTTAATATAGCATCTGCAAACTTAGTTGCTGAATTTAATTGAGTAAAACGGTTACTTATAAACAACTGATGAATATATATAAACGTGCTATTCTGCTAAATTTATTCAACAGAAGTTTGCAGGTGCTATATTAGCAATATTTCGCTTACTTTCAACCAACCCAATTTCTCATTGTCAGTGTATTTTATGTATTATTATGTAAATTATGTATTCTTATGTTTCAAATATACAAGTGCAAAAAATTTATTTAAAACAGAGAAAGATACTGCTAACATATAAATTCTTTTGATCAGTTTCATCGAAGCTATTCTAGTAAAATCATTTCGCAGTTCTTGAAACATATTTTTCTTTTCTTAATTTCACATGAATTCCTTCAAAATTCCATGTACGCATAATTGTACAGATTTTACAGAATCCCTTTAATTAAATTCTATAGATATAAAAGTTTTACCTTAAACTTACCAATACCACACGATACCCTTGTAGACAAAATTGGAAAGAAGAATAAAGCAACTGTACTAAAAAATTGAAAGAAAATATGCTCTCTAATATTTCAATACAACTATTATAAAAAAGAAAAAGACACAGATTAGATACGTTTTCCATAACATGCTTCTTGAAAGGAATCTTACGAGATAAAAACAATTGCTTTTTTATATCGAAAGGTAGTTTCTAAAAGATATAAAGAACAAATAAATATATATAAAGAACAAATAAATATATATAAAGAAAAAAAATATAAAGAGCTCTCTATTTTTATTAATTTAGACCTGTCCTTATTTCCAAAATTAAACATTTTTCCTTCAATTGCTTTTTTCTAAAAAAAAAACACTAAAAGTATCTTTCAATTTTCTATAGAATATCCGTAAGATCTGTTAAAGATTCTCTAGAGCACTATACGTACGTAATGTAAAAACGATCAACAATGAAACTTTTATTCACTCAAATCCTACCTATTAATGTGTATATGAAATTTGACGATCTTGCTAAACTCTTTATCAAATTTTGACCAACAAGTTTTTTCGCTAACGTGATTAACAAGATGCAAAAGTCTCAGGCGCAAAATGTAATACTGTCCAGAAAGATGTAAAACAATTTGACTAAAATAGCAATCTACTCCAGCGTATGCCATCGTCGATACAAACGTACCTACGTACATAAAAAAAGAAGCAATTTCGAAAACTGGAGAATAATTCCACGTAAACGGGAAATACCCATCCGCGTATAATGTAAAATTGTTGTATTTATCAGGACTTTGCCAATTACTCAAATTTTCGTATATAAATTCAAAAAGACGAGCAATTAGAGTGCTGTGACCTAAAATCACACACATTTGAGAAATCTTTCCCCCTTTGATACCATTCTCAATCATGATGTTCAATTCAAAACGATTTTTCTCTCTTTGCCAATGAGCAAGCATAGTATTGTAAAGAAATACTATTTCTACTGGAACAAAAAGGAAACATGTATGAAATTCTGAAAACCAATTTTTTTGTATTATTGGAATTGTACTTCGCTGCCTCGACCTCAAGATCAAATACGTAGTCACGCAGTTACTACACGCTCCGCACAGATTTTTTAAACATTTTAAATTTACGCGCCCTTCCGTAAGGTGGCGTGGCGCCCCGCTCTGTTGATTTCGTCATTGCGTCGTTTCTGTGCGTTCCGTGTAAATCGCGTACAGAGAAAGAAGTTTTTTTTAAACCGTTTTTTATAGTTTTTTGTAGTTTCTTATACTCTTACTAATATGACGTCTTCGTCAGAGGAGAGCCATCGTCACAGCAGGAAGAGGAAGCCAAGGAGTGATAAAAAACTTCTCCGAAAAATCAGGAAATTGGAAAAGGAGGTTAGGAAAAGGAAGCGCGCAAGGCGAGCTCGATCTCCATCCACATCATCTGGTTATTCATCGAATGCCTCTGTCTACAATCAAAGACACATCGAGATCTAACAGATCAGAAACTCCATGAAGAACACCTTCGGAATATCGAGAGAATTATGATCAGAGGCGAGAGAGTTACCCGTGAGGAACGTAGCGCGACAGATCACGATCACCACATCATGGAGGAGAGCGCGATCGGATAGATACGTCACGTCACAGCCAAAACGACGGAGAGCGTAGCCCGCGAGGTGCGTCACGTCCCAGACAACAGGAATCCGATTTTGGAGGACACGAATCTGACCTGGAATTCGATCGAAATCCTCCTTCACCCAGACAAGATTTGTCACCGCCGCTGTCGGTAAAGAATGCTGATGGTAAGGAAGAGAGCCTACTTGACCTGATAGGTAATGAGGAATTAGAAGGTGATGAGACAAGTTCTTCTGTTCATAACTGAATTGCACAACTGTGGACAAAGATCCTAAAGTCAGGACTTTCAAAAAAGTCACGAGTAAATTAATCAAAATAAAACCCTCCAGCTAAAAATTGCTTAATGATGGATGCGCCTAAAATAAATCCTGAAGTGAAAACTGCCATGGGAGCATTAAGCTTGAAAAAGGACAGATTTCAGGAATTGGCTCAAAAAAATTGGGCACCGCAATCAATGCACTAGGTTCAGTAGTCCCAAAAATTTTAAACAACGATGAAGAGCGTAGATTTAAAGAATTATTCGAGACTCTTTGTGATGTCAGTAGACTACTGACAGATCTTCATCACAACACCTCTATTACTAGACAAACGTTTATAACACCAGGTCTGAGCTAAATTGTCAAAACAATTGCAAGTGAAACGGAGGTTGGCTTACTTCTTTTTGGTTCAAATTTTTCAGAACGATTGAAGTTGGCTAAAGATGTGGAAAAGACTAGCAAGGAAGTTGTAAAACCCAAAGAGCTTTGACATGTGAAACATGAATATCGTATTTGTAATCAATAATTTTAAACATCTTACTAAAGTAAACTTCATTTAATTTGAGATATTAACACGTATTCAATCTAACTGTGTACAGCAGTTTAAAATTTGAAATATAAATGTAAGATTCATGATCAGCAACAAAAAACATTTATAAAGTGAATTTTGTTTAAAAACGATGTATTTATAATTTTTTTAGTCTGACATATTGCGTT
>WNHD01010164.1:0-10924 GCA_011057455.1 Ganaspis sp. Gsp50
GTTTTTTATTAGAACCGGTAACAATTTCAGTTAATATAGGTTTTGACTTGTAAAGAAAGTCATTTTTTGAAGGTTGTCAATTTTTGAAGTTTCATCGTTCTCAATTTTAGATTGAAACAAGTGTCAATCTTTGACTCAAGTGTCAATTTTTGACTGAAGTGTCAATCTTTGACTGAAGTGTCAATCTTTGACTGAAGTGTCAATCTTTGACTGAAGTGTCAATCTTTGACTGGAGCAAGTGTCAATTTTGGATGGGAAGTAGTGTTGATTTTAGATTGGAAGTAGTGTCAATTTTCAATTAGAACAACTGCAAGTTTTGGAATAAAACAAATGCAAATTTTGGATTGGAATAAGTGCGAATTTTGAACTGGACCAAATGCAAATTTTTGAATAGAACAAGTGCACATTTTGGAGTAGAACAACTGTCAATTTTGAATTAGAAGCATTGAAAATTTCGAGTTGGATACTAGACTATTTGCACAATTTTCAGAATACAATTTTTGGAACCAAGGACAGATTCGAATTGGAACTAACCTGAATTTTTTAGTATCACTTTGAGGACGAATATCTTTAAAATGAAACGAACGTCAATCTCCAAACAGAAAGAGCATCGATTTTTGTAGGAAAGAATGTTGACTTTGTAAATGGAAAGAATGTTAATTTTGTAACACAACTAGCACAATTTTATGTTGCAACCCTCATCAACTGTCAGTTGGAACCGAACTACAAAAATATTCCCAAAACTGACAAATAACCTACAGAATGTTTTTAAAACCATTTTTCTGACCAAATGTCTCCTTCAGATGAAATAGAAGAACTGTTTTCACGAATCTTGACTTTTATGGAAAACATTGTTTTTCATCACTAGAGGAATTTTGACACGTTTGTAATCCACATGTTTGCAATTAACATGTTTGTAATCAACATTTTTGTAGTCAACATTTTTGTACGAAATCATTTTTGTACGAAATCATTTTTGTTGAAAGGAATATCAATTTTGAGTTCAAAATAAGTCATTGGCAACGAATGACAATTTGGAACGATTTTCGACTTTGAATTGAAAAAAATGTGGTGACAAGAATTTTGAAAGGGATATTTCAGAAATATGGATGTAAAATGAAATAAACTGCGAATTCACTATCCTTGCTACAGAGATGTATTTTGAGTATGGATATTAGTTTTTAGCTGGAATGGTATCAGTTTCAAGTTTCAATATCAATCAATATCAATTTAATGTTCAATAACAATTCAATATCAATTTCAGACTGGAATCTGTAACAATTTCGTGTTCTAATCTACATCAACTTCAAATCTGAATTCAATTTTCAGTTCAAATCGACTTGGACTTGGAACCGGAATCAATTTACACTTAAAGTCAACTTGGACTTGTAGCTAGCGTCAATTTACACTTGCTGTCAAGTTTGAATCAGAAATAGCATCAATTTTCACTTACAGTCAACTTAGACTGGCGTCTTTACACTTATAGTCAACTTGGAGTAGCATTAATTTACACTTACAACCAACTTGGACTAGCATCAATTTTAAATTGAAAACAACTTAGGATGAGAAGTCGGAACGAAACTTGTTCAAATAGACTTTAAAACACAACAGGAAGAAATTTTAAGTCGCCAAGAACTTCAACTTGGAACCGGGACCAAATTTAATTCAAATTGATTTCAAATGCGAAGCAGAAAAAATTTTAAGACTATCAAAGAGTGAAGTCGAAAACCTGTCAATATCAATTTCAGATTCAAACCAAACTTCGATTTTGAAGCACTTTCAACTTTAAAAAAGGCATGGCACATTGCTGATTTTCTGTGATTCTGATCAACGAATGTAAATTTTGGATTTGAAGCACTTTTGGATATGGAAAGAATATCATTTTTCAGTTAGATGGAAAAAATTTTAAGTTGGATGGAATTAATTTTTAACTGAATAAAATTAATTTCTTGCTGGGTAAAATTAATTTCAAGTTGAATGAAATTAATTTCAAGCTAGGTAAAATTAATTTCAAGTTGAATAAAATTAATTTCAAGTTGAATGAGATTAATTCTATGTTGCATAAAATTAATTTTAAGTTGGATGGAAATAATTTTAAGTTAAATGAAAACAATTTCAAGTCGAATTCAGTCAATTTTAAGTTGAATGAAATCAATTTTGAGTTAAATGAAATAATTTTAAAATCGAATGAAATAAATTTTTAATCGAATGAAATTAATTGTAACTTGAACGAAATTGAATAATGGATTAAAAGTCCATTTAGAACGAATATGTACTCTGAGTGGATACCAATTACTTGAAGTTACAATCAACGTTACAAGGACACAAAAAAGCAAGAAGATCCTAAAGAGGTAGACATACTTCCCTTAAGAGCACATTTTTTAAAAATTACAATAATTTCGAATTTTAGGGAGCTACAACTAGTGTCTGAAATAGTTATCAAAACCTTTTGGAAACTTTTTCGCAACCTTTTGGAAACTTTTTTGCAACCTTTTGGAAACGTTTTCGCAACCTTTTGGAAACTTTTTCACAACCTTTTGGAAACTTTTTTGCAACCTTTTAGAAACTTTTTCGCAACCTTTTCGAAACTTTTGAATTTTGAAGAAATTACTGTAATTATTACCTTATAGATTAACAACCACCGAGTGATGAATTCAAATTCTTGTTACTCTAATTTTGTTGTTAATTGTCAGAAAAGTTATGTTGGGTCAGTAATGATTGAGACTTATAGTTGCCGTTCAAATGAGCAGTCTAAGGGTGCTATAGACTTGACCTTCAGTGGTCAAGTTAGTTCCTCAAGATCCAAGAATACACACTTGGACTATTAATAGAAACCATAAACTAAGTTCATGATAAATTTGTTCTGACAGTCAACTGACACGTGCGATTATGTCTCTCGCCGTCTGGAATTGATTTTAGTTCATTGGGAGCGTTGATTCCTAGTGGATAATAGACCTTTTAGTTTTTTCCTTCGAAGCAGTAAAATCGTCTTTGAAGCGATCGAATCGTTCTTTCAACAAGTAAATTTCTCTTTTGGAAATTGGAAAACGATCTGATTGCTTCAAAAAACGATTTGATTTCTTCAAAAGACAATTTCACAAAATTCGTCTTTTTCGAGTTTCCAAAAGACGACTTTTGTGGGTACTCTTCTTTTGGAAAAAGACAAATTGTGAAAAAGACGACTTTTTTAAAATTGTTTTTTGAAGAAGTGAAATCGTTTTTTGAAGCAATAAGATCGTTTTTGGAAGCAATAGGATCATTTTTTGAAGCAATAGGATCATTTTTTGAAGCAATAAGATCATGTTTTCGAAGTCATAAGATCGTCTTTTTGAAGCAGTGAAATCGTATTTTCCAAATTGTTGAATCACCTTTTTGAAATAACGAAGCTTTTTTGAACTAACAAATTTTCGTAGCAAAGAAATTTGTATGATTGTACGAAAGTTGTTCAAAACAACGAAATTTGTTCGAACCAACGAAATTTTTTCGAAATCACAACATTTGTTCGAAGCAATGAAATTTGTTAAAAGAAAAATTTGATCCAAAGAACGATACTTGTTCGAAAGAACGAAATTTCTTCACAGTTTATTTAACAACATCAACTTGATTCCAAAAATTATCAATTTGATGTCAAAAGTATCAATTTGATGCCAATAGTACCAAAATGATGCCAATAGTAACAAAATGATGACAAAAGTATGAAATTGATACCTAAAGTATGCAATTGATGCCAAAAGTGTTAAATTGATACCTAAAGTATGCCAAAAGTGTTAAATTGATAATATCCGATCCCTTTCATCAAATTTTGTACTTTCGATACTCAATTCGATGCTATAAAAATAAACTATACAAAATAACGAAATTTCTTGGAATTAAGAGACCTAACAAGGAAATGTGTTCAAGTGTATCTGTAACATCGGAATCATTTTTTCGCAACAAAGAAACCCTTTTTCATAAAAGATAGAATCATCTTTCTCAAGACATTCTTCAAGAACATTTCCAACTTCCACTCATCCTCATATGCCTCTTTCACACTTTTTCGTAAATTTGCACTTTTCGAAATATCTCCTCCAAAACAGACATGTACTTTTTCAAACAGTCCAAACCTTCACATTCTTTTGTCACAACTTCCTGATTGTTTTCGAGTTGAATCTTTTCTGATTCGAGTTGACTTGGACTTTGAGATTTTCCCAAAAGATGACTTGTGGAAGTCGTCTTTTTTTTGTTCATCTTCTGCTTTGTGGAAGCAGGAGTCTTTCAGAATCTTGGGTCCGAATCTTTGGGAAGGAGTACCTTTATTAATGAACAAGGAATTGCACATTTTCCGAAAAATTAGGAAGGCACTTGATCTCCGGGTTGATAAGAATCGAATGGACTCTGGATCTGCGGGACGGCCAGCTGGATGACGTACAGGGCATGTCAGTTTGTTGGAGGGGGTTAGTGACTGGACAAAGGGGAGGGGGATGAATTGAAAACGGGATTTCAAAATGACTCGAGCTACAAAAGTTTGTGAAAATGATTCAAGTGAAACTGCGAGAGTTGAAACTATAGATGCTGGAAACTAGAAGTGTCGAAACCATAAATGATGAAAACTACAAGTGTTGAAACCGTAGATGATGAAAACTACAAGTGTTGAAACTATAGATGCTGGAAACTAAAAGTGTCAAAACGATAAGTGAAGGAAACCACAAATGCTTGAATCAACTCATGTCGAGTTTGAAAAAGAGTCTTGTCACTGAATTTGTAGAAATTTGAACACTGTGGACATGGAGATTCGTAGAGACCTTGTCTTTATCCTTGGCCGGTTGATGTCTACTACTTGGGAGAGATGCAGAAGACCCCATGAGGGGTAGCAGGTGTCAGAGCATTCAAGTCCAAAGTCTAAGAAAGAGTCTTACTGAAAAAGTGGAAAATCCAATGGCTGATTGACTAGAAGGTGTGCTTGGTAACGCGAACGAACCGATGGCACGTGACAACACGTAACAAGAGCTTGGGCTCAGTCTGGCATGACTCGCTTAAAGACAGCCTCTTGAAAGACAACTCGCGAACGACCACGGTCTTGAAGGGAAAAAGCTTCTTTTCCTCTTCCGCGTTCGAGTCCTTGACGGAGAAGGAACCGAACTGACTCGGGTTCGCGACTCGCGAGAAATGCTAAGTCCTTCTCCGTGGCCCGGTGGTGGCGCGCGTCTCAGACCGCGTGCGTCTGACTAAAAGCCACCCCCCGTGCCTTAAAGAACGCGTCGGGTAGGGGCGTTGTCTTAGGTGGTGCGCGGTCGCGAAAATTCTGACCCGAGCACCTTGAGTTCATGAGCATTTCCCGGCAAAGGAGTTGCGACGATTGCGGGCCGACCGGGCCCGAGCCCGGGGCCTCTACTTGAGAGCAACGACTCGATCCTCGGCAAAGGTCCTCCGCCGAAAATCCACCTCCGAGGCAATGAAAAACTAATGCGGCCGGCGGACAGCAGTTTTCATGCCACCCCTCTTTTCCTTTCCTCCCACTATTATTCCTTCGACGCGCACCCCCCGCGTGGGTGGAAGCCGACTGCCTACCAGAACTCGTAGTCAGGGGAACGTCTAAGGGGTGCGAAAGAGTGGGGTGCTTCCAGCCGGCGAAGGAGGGTTGTAAGAACCGGACTCTCTTTTCTCCTCGCTTCTCCTTTTCCAGCAGCCTTTCCCCTTGAACCTACACTTCCACACACCCCCACAAGCCATGCGACTCCTTTCGAGGCCGCACTTTTCATCCGACACTTTTTTCTTCTTCACTTGCCTTCTTTCTTTTCTTCCTTTTTCTTCAAGGTTTTCACTTTTCTTTCCTTCTTCTTATCCTCTTTGCTTTTTCTTATCCTATTTTCTTCTTCTTATCTTCTTTCCTTTTTCTTGTCTTCTTTTCTTGTTCTTATTCTCTTTTCTTGTTCATACTTTCTTTGCCTTTTTTATCCTCTTTGTTTCTTCTTATCCTCTTTTCTTTTTCTTATCCTCCTTGTTCTTTCTTATCCTCTTTTCTTGTTCTTATCTTCTTTGCTTTTCTTATCTTCTATTCTTGTTCTTATCCTCTTTGCTTTTTCTTATCCTCTTTTCTTGTTCTTATCCTCCTTGTTCTTTCTTATCCTCTTTTCTTTGCTTCTTCTTATCCTCCTTGTTCTTTCTTATCCTCTTTTCTTTGCTTCTTCTTATCCTCCTTGTTCTTTCTTATCCTCTTTGCTTTTTCTTATCCTATTTTCTTGTTCTTATCTTCTTTGCTTGTTCTTGTCTTCTTTTCTTGTTTTTATCTTCTTTGCTTTTTCTTGTCTTCTTTTCTTGTTCTTATCCTCTTTTCTTGTTCTTATTTTCTTTGCTTTTTTATCCTCTTTGCTTCTTCTTATCCTCCTTGTTCTTATCCTCCTTTATTTTTCTTACCCTCCTTGCCTTTTCTTATCTTTTTTTCTTTTTCTTATCCTCTTTTGTTATTCTTATCCTCTTTGCTTTTTCTTATCTTCCTTTCTTTTTCTTATCCTCTTTTCTTGTTCTTATCCTCTTTTCTTTTTCTTATCCTCCTTTCTTTTTCTTACCCTCCTTGCTTTTTCTTATCCTCCTTTTTTTCTTTTCTTTTTTTGTTCTTATCCTCCTTGCTTTTTCTTATCCTCTTTTCTTTTTCTTTACATTCCTTTTGCTCTTCTTCTTTCTATTCCTTTCTCCTCTTTCTTTTTTCCTGCTTCAACTTCCTTTTTTAAAGAAATATCCTCGGAAATATCCGAATTTAATGATCACTCCGTGTGATTTTCTTTTTTGAAGCACTTTTCGTGCAAAGGAGTTGTGTTATTTGTAAATGGACGTGCGTGCGTTCGACACGAATCGGTAAGATCGACTAGTGGAAAAAATTGCAGGGGGTTACTAGGCAGTTGCATAAGAGGGTGTGTAATAAAAAGAAGTGGGGACTATTTAAAAATGGACCCTGTGTGGCAACACATGCGTGACTATCCGGTCGAACGGGGGTGAGTCTCATTCTGTCTTCTTGGCGTTTAGGCAACTATCGGGCGGACAAAAGGTGCTCCAAGTTCTCAGTGACCGAACCAATGTTAACAAGGCGAGAAGGTCGTAGCATCGACCTCGACTAGGACATCGACTTCGTGTAACACGTCCGAGACACGATGGTCACTTTGCTGCCGGAGGGAAGTGATACCTAGGGAGAGAGTGAGAGAGGGTGGAAGCAAGGAGAGAGCAAGAAGCAGTGACAGAAGAGGGAGAGAGAGAAGAGGGTGAAATCAAGAAGGAGAGAGAGAAGAGGGTGAAAGCAAGAAGGAGAGAGAGAAGAGGGTGAAAGCAAGAAGGAGAGAGAGAAGAGCGTGAGAGGAAAAAGGAGAGAGAGAAGAGGGTGAAAGGAAGAAGGAGGGAGAGAAGAAGAATGAGAGGGTGAGAGAGAAAGGAGGAAACAGAGAGAAGAAGGGAGAGACAGAGAAAGGAAGGAGAAACAGAGAGAGAGAGAGATGGAGGGTAAATGAGAGAGCGCGAGAATGAGGGCGAGAGAGGAACAAACAGTGGGTGAGAAATTGATAAAGGGGTGGGAGGACTCGGAGGGGTGGCTGGTCATCTTCTCGTCTTACGCATTCTCGCCATCGTTCGAGCGAGACTTCCTAACTGTCGTCCCACTCTTCACCCCTTGCCCCTCATTTCACCCCTGACGTCCGTCTAATGTAATGACCCCTCCGATGCTGGTATTCTTCCCTCCGTTCACCCACAACGTCTCTCCCTTCTCTCCAACATCACTCGACGTTTTCTCTCTCGTTTCCATTCTTCTAACAGGGTGGTTTTTTCTCTCGTTTCCTTCAATCTCTTCCTCTTTTTCCCTCTCCTCTTTTCCCTCGCTTTCTCTTTCTTTCTTTCTCGTTTTCACTTTTCCTTTATTTTGTTTTTTTCGTCTTTTTTAACTTTTCTTTTTCTTTTTTCTTCTCTTGCCTTCTCTTTTTTTTCCTTCTGGTCTATTCTATCCCTATCGTTTTTTCTCTTCTTTGTCTTTCTTTCCCTCTGATTTTCTCTTTCCCTCTAATTTTCTCTTTCCCTCTCGTTTTTTTCTTTTCTTTCTTCTGACCCCCTGTTCTGTTCTTTATCTTTCTTTACTTCTGGTCTCTTTTTTCCCTCTCGTTTTCTTTCTCTTGTTTCTTTCTCTCTCGTTTTGTCATTCTCTTTCTTTCCCTCTGGTCTTGTCTTACCCTAACGTTTCATTTCTTCTCTTTCTTTCTGTCTCTGTGTTCTTTTCTTCTTTTTTCCCTCTCGTTTTTTTATTCTCTTTCCTTTTTTATGCCTAGTCTTCTCTTTCTCTCTTGTTTTCTTTACCTTCTCTTTCTTTCTTCACTCTAGTTTTATAATTCTCTTTCTTCCTGTCCCTCTGTTATTTTCTTGTCTGTTTTTCTTTCCTTCTCGTTTTTTTATTATTTTTCTTTCTTCACCTATGGTCTTTTCTTCCCCTCTCATTTTTTTATTCTCTTTCTTCCTGACCCTCTGTTATTTTCTTTCTCTTCTTGATTCTTTCTCTCTCGTTTTTTTATTCTCTTTCTTCCTCTCCTTCTGTTATTTTTTCTCTCTTCTTGATTCTTTCTCTCTCTTTTTTCTCTTTCTTCCTCTCTTTCTGTTATTTTACTTTGTCTTTCTTTCTTTCCTTCTTGTTTTTTAATTCTCTTTCTTTCTTCATCCCTGGTCTTTTCTTTCCCTCTCGTTTTTTTATTCACTTTCTTCCTGTCCCTGTGTTATTTTCTTCTCTTCTTGTTTCTTTCTCTCTCATTTTTTCTCTTTCTTTCTTCTTCTTTTCCTCCTTCATCTCTTTCTTTCTCATCATCACCCTTTTTTATCACGTTTCTTTTTTCCTTGCCTTCTTATTACTTTATCGGCTCATATATTTCGTAATCTCCTCCCTCATTTTCATTTTTAGTGAATAAGGGAGTTCAAACGAAAAAAGAAAGAAGCAGAAGAAAGAGATATAAAAGAAAGATTCTACACAAGAAAAAAGAAAAAGCGCTGTAAATAAAATTATAGAAAGCAACAGAAAAGGAAAGAGAGCGAAAGAGAGAGTGAAAAAGAAGAGTGCGAAAGAGTGAGCGAAAAAAGAGCGCAAAAGAGAGAGCAAAAGAAATGAGCGTGAAAGAGAGAATAAAAGAAAAGAGTGCAAAAGAGAGAGCAAAAGAAAAAAGCGCGAAAGAGAGAAAAGAGTGCAAAAGAGAGACAGAGAGAGAGAGAGAGAGAGAGTAAATTAAAGACTCGCGACTCTCCACTCCCGCGCGCTATCGCTTTTTTCAACCCCTCGTTCTTTTTTCCACGTGTCGGCCACGTGTGTGCGCTCGGAAGGGTGGGGGTGACCCTTTTTTTCCTGCCATTGTCGTTGTACTCGTGCGCCGCACCTAACACCCCTCCCAAGAGCGTGAGTTGCCTATTCTTTGCGAGTGGAAAGAAAAAAGTTAGGTGAACTCGCCAACGACCCAACCCAGCCACGTATTGTCCAACGCGCAGGCAGGGTGGATCGTAGCGTGAAAAAAATGAGCCAATCAGATAGTGGAAAAAATGCAGCGCTACCCTAGTAAAGCGTAGGTGTGGTGATGGGGGAGCCAAGGTAGTGACTCACTTTTCTCTCCACGTCTTTATTTTTACTTTATTTCCCAATTCCTTGACGATCTTTTTCGATAGCTTTTGTACCTTTGAATATTTTTATCATTGTAAATTATTATTGTATATCATTGTGTATTTTGATCATTGTATCAAGTTTTCTATACTTATTTATCTAATTATGCATTATGTAGGTAATCATTATTCCTCGTGGGATTTTTTAAATTGGTTCTAAATTTTTACGTTCTTTAATACCTATTGTTTAATTAATTGTCTTTAATATGGTTTTTTTTTAATTTTTGTCATAATTGATATTTCTTAAATTCATTCACTTATTGATTTACAGGCAAATCCATTAGACTTATAACTACTATAAATTACTATAGTTCTAAAGTATTTTCTGGAATTATTTCTATAATAGAATTTCGTAGATTACGTTAGAAATCCATAGAGAATACTAATAATAAGTGCGAATTTGATTTAAAAATTAAACTCCTTTGTGAAAAGGCAAAATTTTTAGAGTTCTAAAATGTTTAACTAAAATTGAAAGGCGGAGTATTACCAATTTCAACAGAATCGAGAAGCATAAAAAAATTTATCAATTTTTCTCGTGATCATATTGTTTGCGTATAAATCAATTTTCAAAATGATTCAATGCTTTAAAAGAAAATTTTTGGTTTGGCTCATGTGGCTGTATTAACGACATTTTCTATTTCAAAAGCCTTTAAAGTATATTTTAGCTATATTGCAAAAGTGGAGTAATTTTTATACCTTCAGTACAAAATCAGTGATTCTTCTCTCCTTCAAAGAAATTTTCTTTCCTTCAAACAAATATTTGACTTTAATTCAAAAAATATTTCTTTGAACCTATATTATTACTAGAATTTTCTTGATTTAAAACAAACATTTTTTTAAGGAAAATAAATTTTGATTTAAAAAAATTGATGTTGAATCAAACCAGAAAAGTCAAAAAATATTATTTCTTTAAATTAAAAAAAATTTGCTTCAGAGCGTATAAAAACTTCTTTCCTTGTTTATAATATTCTTCTAATAGGTATATATTATTTAAGATTTAATAAAAAGTAATAGGCCAACTATTTTTATACTTTTTCCAAAAGCTTCTCCCAAGTATGCCATTTTTAAGTTCTACACACGGCAAAAATAAGTACGTAAAAATTTGTTTGACTGTAATTTTTGGAAGAGTTAAAAAATTGCAAAAATTGCAAATAATTTACGAACAAAAAATTGAAATTTCTTGGAGAAATTAAAAAAAAAGTCAACGAATCATTAAAGTGCATGGTACTGGAATTGACTTTTCTTTTAATTTTTCCAGCAAGTTTCAATTTTTTTAACGTAA
>WNHD01010165.1:0-11065 GCA_011057455.1 Ganaspis sp. Gsp50
AAATAAAAATATTTAAAACGACCAGACACTTTAACAGAAATAATATAATATCAAAATACTTTAACATGAAATGAAAATTTAATTGAATAATTTTAAAAACGCAATTATTATAACAGTTTTTAATATAAAGTACTCTTTATTATAAAGAAATTAAGTTCTTAATTTAAGAAGTATTTAAAATCTTTTAGTTTTAAAAAATTACAATGCAATAAATGAAAGAAAATTAATTTAATCAACATAAATATGCGAAATGTAATATTGAAAAAAGAAAACAACGTGAACAAAAAAGTGAAATAAAGTAAACACTTTCTTTTTTTCTTTCGACTCATTGTGGACTATTGATAATTAACTAGCACTGTATATTTATGGGGCACCTGGACACCTTTGAACACATGAAGGTTTGAAATTGTTACGTCACGTCGTTGAGAGAGCTCCGGCGTAGAGAGCCGATCGCAGCCGAACATTGCATCCCTCTCTACCCGCTCAACCCTCCTCTAGAAGCTACGACCAATTAGTCCCTATATTCGGAGTCCCGAAGATCAACGTTTCACTGTATATTGAATTAACCATTTTGTAACAAACAAAATTTATTTCAAGTTGTTCACCAATTTTAGTAAATTTTTAATTTATTTGTTTATTTCTTTTTTAGTTTTTATTTTTATTTTTCACACTGACACGAAAAATTTTAAGTGCAGAAAAGATTAAAATTATTTATTGAAATATTTTTATTGCGAGAGTTTGTGTGTTTGACATTTTGAAAATGACATCAATTTCTGATGCAGTAGGGCTGATTGTTGAAAGTTATAAGTCGCGAAATTTTAAAGATGGATTGTCGAACCTTTTTAGCTCACGTACAGGACGTCCCATTTGGTCTTTATGGAGTATGAACAAAACCTCGAAAGCCACAAATCTAACCGCGTGGATGCATGGCGTTGAACCGGCGACACATCGTTCGATAAATCTGCGTGCCATTTATGTTGGAAGAAATGAATGGCGTTCCGGGCCGGAGAGCAACTTGAATGCGACATTACATCGTTGACACGGTAGTCAAAATATTGGGGGAGTGCCACCACTAAACGTTGCCTTTTTACAGCAACCATATGACATCAAATCGATCGCCCTTTCAAGTCGCGAGTCATTCGGCATACCCAAAAATCGCTTTCAAACGTGAGAAAAATCTCCTATTTTTCCAATCTTTCCTAAACCTTACTATTCCTTCAAACAATTTTTTTGTTTAGAAATCGGTTAGGCAGTCGAGAAGCAAAGTTGTTCAAATTTGTTTTAATTTTTTGAAAGCAAGACTAAAATAAACGAAAAACAAATAATCGGCCCTATTGAGAATTTAAAATCTTAAATGAGTTAAATGTCTCTATAATGGAAAAATTTCGCAAATTTTGTTTTTGCTTCCTTAAGAGGAAGCTTTGTTTTTTTTTTTGTTAAAACAGGATTCGATACATTTATTTTAAAAATACCTTCTCATGGAAATGTGACAATAAAAAGAAAGTAAATTTCGGAAAGAAAAAAATTGGACCAACTTTTTGGTTCGACCAAAGACTTCTTAAAGATTAAAGAAACTAATCGAAATTAGAAAACGGCGCAACACACATTTAACAAATCAACTAAAATTAAAAGATAATTACACACATTCTTTAGGCCCATAAAAATTATTTATTGTCATTTAATTACAAATAAACCAACTTTCTTCAAAATTTTGGAATTAGTTTTTACTTCAAAATATTGAATTAATTCTTAATCCGAATCATCATTATAGGCATTGTTTTTTAATTGTTTAAATCACTTTTTAATTTCTCTCGCTCTTTAATTTACTTCTTTTCAATTTAATTCTTTAATTATATATTTAATGAAGTCAACTTTCCATTTAGTTTTTCGAGCGTTGAATCAATTCCGAATGAGTAGAAAGTACATAAAAATAATTTGTCTTCTGACACCTGTCAAAAAATGGTCTACTTGGTTTGTTCGTCAAATTAACCTGCCAGTTGGAGAATTTATTTTCTTGTCACCAATCGAAGATCGACTTTGGTATTTTGCCAGAGGGATCCGTTACGGTATCGCGGCACAATTTCGTCCTGTAAATTATTATTACCCTGCAACCGATCTGGTTTCTTTACGACCTACGGCGAAACTGCTGGTCCTCCTTGTATACGGTTTTTTAGTTTCCAAATGATCGACACGGAGTGTGTTTATTGGTATGGCCGAACGATAAAAAATCGCGCGACAAGTTGAAAGGCTTTTACGACTTTGCGATCAACAGTTAATAAAAAAGAATCATTTTGGTCAGTTGAGAATTGTCCAGTGTTCGAATTTCATCGAAATTACCCAACTCGGACAAAAACTGGAAGCGGGATCTTCAAAATAATGTAGTTTCTTTTAAAACAATGGATTCTTGAGAAAATCTTTCTTTAAACATATTGACCAAACGTTCCCTTGACCAATAGTAGTTTTCTTAAAAATTGAAGATTCCTTTCAAAATTGATTCCTGTAAATTTCCTTTAATTTGATTTGAAACTTAATTAAATTCGAGTTCTGCCTTTTTTATTTTGAGGCAATTTACGTTTATCAATTAACAAATTTGTAATATATCATAATTTTTTATTTATCGCTTGAAAATTAATTCTAAACTAATTTGGCTGCTATAAAATAATGTGGAACTTTCGAAACTTTTTCAGAAAGAAGAAATTATAGTATACCTAATCGTTTTGTAAAATGAGTTATATACTTTTTAAATATCTGATTATTTTCTTTAATTATTCGAAAGGAGCGCTTCTTAACTTTTGATTTCACTCTAGAAATAATGTGACAGAGTAAATGATAGTTTTAAATAATTTAACAGTCGAAAAGGGAGTGAAAGTTATTTTTTGGAAAATTAAGGAAAAGTTCGTGAAAGTGATGCGGTAAAAATCAAGCGGGCTGTAGAAGCTCTTAGAGATTTGCTTTTTATAAGTTATAAAAGTAATAACACGAAAAACAAAGATTATACACATTAATTCTAATCTTTTCTGAAGAAATTTCATTTTTATAACTATTTTAATGCGCTTCTTTTAACTAAAACACTTAATACGCTCTTTACTCTAAACTATTTTCGAAAAATCATTTTTGTAGAATCGTTTTATGTAACAATTGTAAAAAATTTCTGTAATTAACTTTTTACGCTCTAAACTTAAAATGTGTTTAAATCTTAAGTTGCATTTGAACACATTTAAATATATATTTATATGCGTTCAAATTTTAGGGCGCCCAAATTTTAGTGCCCTTTATTTTAAAAAATTAAACTCCAAATTTCAGCGTCCAAAAATGTTATTTCCCGCATATTTGAGATCTTGAAAACCACAGGAAATGTTTAAATAATTTTCCTGAAACATGAACTCGGATAAGACCTGAAAAATCGTTTCAAAAGATATCAGATTAAAATTGGTGAATCACGATGCTTTGAAGGCAAAAGTATCGATGTTAAAGAGGAAATAAAATACAGGCGAATATATAAATTGTAAAAACACACCCTTGCTTATTTTCATTCCTCTCGGTAGTAATATAAAAGTTTTACATTCCCTGTATATTTTTACAGTTGTGCTGATATAAGCTTGGAATCGTTGCACTGATTAGAAATAAAGGGAATTAATTTATTGGAATTGAATATTCCTTGGTATCGTGAGTGGGTAGAAGTCGAAGGGCAAGATGCATCGTGAAAATAGCATCGCAGCGATATTAAATTGCAGATAAAGGCTGCTGTGGTAAGGTCGTATCGCGTTTCAGGTGTGCAAGGAACATTGATTTTCATGCGAATTCTCTTCTCTTGGCATCTCGCATACAGAATTTGTTACCATAGAACATATCCTCTTGTGTATTAATTAAATATCGATTTCTCACTTTATTGTGGGAAAAATCAAGGAAACATTCTCTTCGTCAAATTATTTTACTAAATGTAACATTATTGTTTTATTGTGAAATGGAAATAAAGTGAAAACAACTTTTTATAAAATCAAATTCGTTGATTTGATTGTAGCCATTTTCGGAATAATTGAAAATTGTAAACTATATTTCATAAATTATAAAGTATATTTTACAAATTAGATT
Source organism: Ganaspis sp. Gsp50 (assembly GCA_011057455.1). NCBI lineage: Eukaryota > Metazoa > Arthropoda > Insecta > Hymenoptera > Figitidae > Ganaspis > Ganaspis sp. Gsp50. Next base: position 4,093 of record WNHD01010165.1, read on the forward strand.
ATTTTTTTAATTTGTTTAATTTTCTAATTATTTTGTCTGTCCTATACAAATAGAAATTTCAAGACCATGTCGAACTTTAAAAACAAAACCGAAAAGTCATTTATCATTTTGCATTATTTTCAGCAGTTTTTGAGCTATTTAGTGTGAAAGTTGACCAATCGGGAGCAACTTATAGCAATGGACCCTACTCGAAGAGAAGAATTTGTTACCCCCACCAGAGATTTTTCTCAGGCTCCGCCCTTCGCGTCGCATCTGTTGCTATAGGTTTCTTCCGATTGGTTAACTTTGATGCTGAATAACTTGAAAACCACTGAAAATAGTGCAAAATGGCAAAGGACTTTTCGATTTAGTTTCTCGAGTACCATGAAATATTCTTGCATTATGTAAAATAAAAAATTATATTCACATAAAACGGAACTATTTTGTGAATTAAATAAAACTAAGTAACAAAACTAAAATTCTTTGAAACACAAAAAAAGACTAAATTACAATTCTAAAATTCCGTGAAACAAAAGAACTAAAAAACGATTCTATAATTCTGTAAAACAAAAAAACTAGATAAAAATTCTAAAACTCTATAAAGTAGAAAAAACTAAATAACAATTCTACAATTGTATGAAGTGAATAAAAATTAGAGATAAAATTATAACTCCTCAAGTAGAAATATATTTGCATCGCTTATTGTTTGGATAAATATTTTTTCAATAAATCAAATGACTTGATAACTGGCATAATGCTCCTGATCTAACATGTTTTTTCTGAGAATGAATGAAACCAAAAAAGAGATAAATCGATCCGCCACGCTGGAGAGTTCACTTTCGTTGCTCGAATCTACACTATACTCTCATTAGTGTCATTCAACAATTATTCACAGGGTCTGAGTTTGAAGCGAGTCCCAAGAGTGTCTGAGTATCAACCGAAAAACCAGCTCGTGACAAATCGAGCAGATGTTGTTGTCTCGTTAAGTTTTGCACTTCACTACCCATTGAACTGATAATTTGTATAATACTAATGTAAATCACAAGCACGCCATCATTAATCGATAATTTTTCAATCTCCTCTTCTTGCTGAATAAAAAAGACACCATCATTAACCGACAATTTTTCAATCTTCACTTCTTAACAAAAAAGACCATCGTTAATTGGTCATTTTTCTCTTCGTTTTTTTTCTTCTTTCTTCTTTCTTTTTACAAAGAAGATAAATTCAGTGGCCCTTAAAATTTACATTTACAAATAACAATAGTGGTGCAAAGTGAAAACGATTTTTAAATTAAAAAATTGGTAAAAATCTCATTATTATTGACGATTATTATTGATCGATTAATCTCATTATTAATGAGAATGTTTAAACGTAAATTAATTACTGAAATGTGACGAGCGTTGATACTTGATTTAGAAAATGTACAAGAAATCCTAGAGGTTTCACAAGGATTTGAGTGGCATTTTGTGGGGGATTGGGAGGAATCGCGATCTGTCGATCGGGATGATCATAGATCATTGAAAACGTATCTGCTGCGTGTACCTGTACCTTTCGACCCTGGAAAGACATAAAGCAGATGCGAGATATCCGCTTCCAGTTCCCGTGGGGTCGTCTTCGGGGTGACTTCCAACTCGACTTGCAGATCCAAGATTCGCCCACGCCCTCTTTCGAGAGCTTCGCAATCGACAGGGCACAAGGTCTCGTCGATGCTCATGTCTTCTCGTTTCGTGAATATTTCACCATTACCAATGTAAGCTGTACCAAAAGCTGCAATCTGGAGCTAAATGCTCAACTGAACTGCATCAAATATTTCTGCCTCAGCCCTGACAAATTTGTGAGAAGCTTCATTAGTAAAAAAAACAATTTTAATGTATATATATTTATAAAAATTAATTAAATAAAATAACTAACAAATAAAATAGCAAGATTTTTTATTGTAAAATATTTTAAAATGCCTCTTTCAACTCGTCTTTCAAATTCACTACATATTTTAATGCTGCCGAAAGTCGTGCGTATATATTTTTCTACAGTTAATGAAAAGAAGAAATCTTTTACTCGAGGGTCGTCAACTCCTAATATATAAGAATATTTGCGTATAGGGTAAACCAGACAGTAGTCGGACACTTTTCGTTTGTAATTATAGTTCTGAAATTTAAAATAAGAAGTAATTTTCCTTTACATTTAGGTTAAATAGATCTCAATAAAGATATCTAAACTAAAAGAATAGCAAAATATTGATTTCTTAAAGGATTTTCAAAGTCTTGAAAAGTGTCCGACTACTGTCAGTCTTCATATTTTTTTGAAAAAACAATTTTTGAACAAGTAAAAAAAAAGTTTTAGTAAATTTTTCTCGTGTTTCCTTTAAAGACAACCCCAAAGGCCAACATTGTATAGTTAAATAAAAAAAAGAATAGTCATTGCATTTTTTATTGTAACTTTATCGAATTGATTATTTGTAAGATATATGGCCGACTACTGTCTGTTTTGAGAAGTTTTGAAAACATTAATTTTTTCCTATTTAAAAATTGGTTTTTCGTTATTATATTTTATGTATACTAATTGTTACTATTACAAGGGAACTCCCTGCAAATTGCTAAATTTTTTCCTGTTCCTAAACCTTATTTTTTTTATCCTCAAAGTCAAATTATTTGAGTTAAAATCCTTAACTGGCCGACTACTGTATGGTTTACCCTATTTAAGAATTTTTGAGAATATTTAAGAAAGTTTGCAAATACTTAAGAATATTGGCGAATATTGAAGGATATTTGCAAATATTTAAGAATATTGGCGAATATTATAAAGGATATTTGCGAATATTCAAGAATATTTGATTTATTCCAATAAATCCAACAAATCCAACAGTCATATGACCAATCACAGGATTATTAGAGTACAATAAAAATAATAATGGCATAATGTTTGATGTTGTAATAACTAAACAATCAAATGCATAGTCGTTTCAAAATACGAGTTTTATCAATATAGACTATTTTAATATTTAGAATTATATATAATTAGTTTCAGAGGATTATATTTCACATACTAATAATGGATGTATTAAATATATCCAATGTAGCTATAGCTACATTAAAAATTTCCAAAAATCTGTTAAATGGCAAATTATTCAATCCAATTTACGGATATAAGGCAATCATTGAACGCGTATAATAATGAATTGGAAAAAAGTGAAATTTAAGACAGTAGAAGAGGAGAATCTATATTCTATAATCTATATATTTGCACTGTTAAAAATGTTCGCGATTTTAATATACAGAATGTACTTTATTCTAATACACTTGTATATGAAATCAACAAAAGAATCACATGTATATTAAATTTTTTAATATAATTGGTATGAAATCTAATATACAAGTCCATTACAAGATTACCAAACATGCATATGAAATCTCAATACCGTGTTGTTTAACACTGTGACGCATGCGTATATTGCTCAAGTTAGGTGTTCAGAATGTCAGCTGTTCAGTACTTTATCTTAACTTGTTATCATGCGTTGACATCGAACAAAAGTTTTTGAGAACAGAACAAGTTATTTAATGTTAATGTTGTGTTATTGTCGTAGGATTCCAATAGTTTGAGTTTCAAGAATTAGTTTACAAATATTAAATATGGACTGTACACTATTTCTTCTTATTTTATAATTTCAATTACACTAGTTTATTAAAATTCAGTACGTGTAGTGCATATTTGCTTCACACACTTGTATATTAAATTTAATACAGATTTTTTTAACAGTGTGCGAATATTGAAGAATATATGAGAATATTTAAGAATGTTTGCAAATACTGAAGAGTATTGAAGTATTTTTGCGAATATTGAAGAATATATGATAATATTTAAGATTGTTCTCAAATATTGAAGAATATTGAGGAATATTGAAGAATATATGAGAATATTTAAGACTGTTTGCAAATATTGAAGAATATTGGCGCATATTAAAGAATATTTGCGAATATTGAAGATTATTTGCAAATATTGAAGAATTTTAAGAAATATATGAAAATATTTAAGAATGTTTGCAAGTAGTTAAGAATATTGATGAATATTTGCGAATATTGAAGATTATTTGCAAATATTTGCATATATTGAAGAATATTAAAAAATATATGAAAACATTTAAGAATGTTTGCAAGTTTTTAAGAATATTGATGAATAGTTGCGAATATTGAAGAATATGTGAGAATATTTAAGAATATTTGAAACTATTCAATAATATTGGCGCATATTGAAGAATATTTGCTAATATTGAGGAATTTATGAGAATATTTAAGAATAGTGCTAAAAAATTTTTTATCAATCTTCCCGAGTGAATGAGGTTGGAAAAAAAGAAAAACTCTTTTTTAACGTTTCGATAACACAGCTGCGCCCTCAGAAACTGAAATCTTATTGTAACATTAAAAAAACTTTGTAAACAATTACAATTCTTTTACATTTTTTTATATAAGAACAGAACTTATATTTGTAAAATAAATAATAATTACCGAAACATTTTTATAAAAACAATTTGTTAAATTAATTAATTAATAAATTTAATTAATAAAGTGTTCGGCACCTGCAGGTGACACATTCTCGTCGAACCTTACAAGGTTTATAAATGACTTTAAAATGTACCTGATCTCGTAAAGAGAGTCAATATAAAAATTAAACAAACTTTTATGTAAATTAAAATAATAATTCTAGGTATTGTAATATAATTAGTGTAAATTAATTTTATTTTTATATCATATTTTTGTACCCCATTTATGGTCCTATGTGACTGCGGGGAGAATGTATAAATAAAGAAATAAAAAAATAAAGAAATTTAAGAAAGACGATTGAAAACTGCAGTTTCCAAATTTGCAATTGAAATAAATTAAAACGTACAATTTGTAAATTATAAACGTAAACAAATTAAAAGGTAATTAGTATCCTTTTATTGAAAACAATCAATTAGAAATTGGGACCAGACTTGATCCGGATAATCGGAAATCTGGATAATCAGAAATCCAAATAATCGGAATCCGGATAATTGGAATTCGACTGTATTGAAGAATAGATGAGAATATTTGCGAATATTTGCGAATATTGGCGGATTTTTAAGAATGTTTAAGAATCTTGACGAATATATAAGAATACTGAAGAAATTCTGCGTATTTTATATATTCCGGAATATTATTTTCAATGAATTACAGAATATTGAATATATGGGAATATCTATACAGAATATATACGAAAATATTTGTCAAATGTAGGAAGAATACCTTAGTTGACGACCCCTGGCTTTTACTAGAATTATAAATAATAATTATCGAAGGTTATAAACAAAATCGTGGTTTAATAATCATGAATGAATTTCAACTTAAATGAAAGCAAAATTTAGTGAAAATTCGAAATTGTTCGAAATTCCTGTGCATTTTCGATATTTAAAAATGTACAAGGTTTCTAAAAGTTTCCAGGAAAAGAAATAAATTACCGAACAAGACATTATCGTTCTGCTTGATTATATAGCTGAAATGATATCTCGTTTCAGTTGAGATAGACTAGGGCCATTAAAAAGGGCCTTTCTCCTGCCCTCCACGAGTTGAAAAAATACGTTAGGGACAATAAAAGTCGATTAAATTTATATTTCTTGCGATGATTTAAGGAGGCGAGCAAAGGACCATCAAGATTTGAAATCGTTTCGATATTCTGCACCCTGTGACGATTTTGTGGGCAAACATAGGTTGGATACGGTCACCCCGCTCGAGTGGCTATTCAGGACTCGTCGACCTGAAGTCCTGTGGGGAGTGACCAAAGGACTTTCCGACGGCATGCATTTCATAATTTAGACTCTGTTCAAATGCAGAACGGGTCCCTTTGGGGGCAAAGAAAGCTAACAACGTTTTGACCGCGTTCCGATTGGTTCTTGAAAGCCGAGGAAATCCTATTAAGGAGGACTCGTTAAAGCGTTCTTTGGTTTGCCGGTACCACAAACTACTGAATCTTCAGATTTAAGGATCTTCAGTTTAGAGATCATCCTAAATCACAAACTTCCGTAAGGGATACTTTGCTTTCTAATGTTCACGGAAATGTCTTTTATATTCAATTCTTTTAGCTTCTCTCGCCGCGCAAAGTGTGGCCTTTTCACCAAAAAGAGGCGCTCTTTTGCATCTTTCAAACGGAAAAAGTTGTTCTGGTTTGGAGTTAAAAGGATTGGGATTTAAGTTTGAGCTGGTTTATAAACATGTTTATTTGTCATAAACAGATTGTTGGGAAAAGGGTTTTCTTCTCTTTGCAACTTAACTCTCCGGGGAATGAAGCTATTTCCGAGCTTTCTTTATTATATTATAATGCCGATTGTGATTCTAAACACGCCTTTTCTTGCTTCAGACTTTTTAACCGGAAAGTTGTAGAAAATTAAGCACCACGTAATAACGTTTGTAATAATGTATATCTTACTTCTTAATGCAATTTGTATGTCTAATTGTCGTGAGTTTTGTATTTTACAAACATTTCAATGAATTGATGAATCAACTTTCTAGATTTGAATTAGTCATTTTCTATTAATGAATAGGTGAAAAGTCGTACACCTATTGAATTAGTAAAATTTTACTTATTGTTAGTAGAAAACTACTAATTTTTTAGTAGAATATCACTATTTTTTTAGTAGAAAATTACTAATTAAATAAGTAGCTTTCTACTATAATTTAAATAATCGAATTTTACTATTTCAATTAGTACACTGAAAAAAATGGTGTTATTATATTGAACATATCAGTATGGCTGATAGTTTTTTTAAAATTGATAATACTGAATGCGTGAATCTCCCATACTGCATCGGTGTGACAGTCTTTATGTGCCTTAACCTCAAATATTTTTGACAGTTGTAAGAGTATGTAGTGAATAACTAGCAGTCGTGTTGCTAATCCACAAATACTGTATTGCTGTGTCAAAATCAGCAATACATTATGGTCGATTCTCCTATAATTATCGTAGTACCAAGCAAATATTTTTTTCA
>WNHD01010168.1:0-14499 GCA_011057455.1 Ganaspis sp. Gsp50
ATTATCAGGAAGGTCTGTCTGGTCTGAGTTTGTTAATATTTTTGTTTAAAAACAATTTCATAAAGTTATACACTACACTTGGCTAATTTTATAAAATTGTTTTTAAACAAAAAAATTAATAAACACGGACCAGACAGACCTTTTTGATAATATTTTGTGAATGTCTACCAAATTTCAGAATGATACATTCATTATTCTAGGAGTAAGACCGGGGACAAATTTTGCCTATGGGTCACGTGACCACTGACGTCATATTCCATCACATGCTCTTAAGGGCATGTGATGGCACATGACGTCAGCAGTCACGTGCGGCCCATAGGAAAAATGTTTTTTCCATTTTACTCTTAGAATAATGAATATCTTTCTAAAAATTGTTTAATACTTTAAAAATATTATCAGAGTGATCTGTTAGGTGTTATTTTATCGTTATTTTTGTTCAAAAGTAATTTTATTTAATTTTTACTACGCTATTTTGTGTAAAATTACTTTTTATGAAAAATAGCAATATAAAGTAACACCAGACCACTCTGATGATATTTTATAAATATCTACCAATTTTCAGAAGGTTCTATATTCATTATTTTAAGAATAAAGTGAAAGAGTACCTATATAAGTCACGTGACTGCTAACGTCATTCTCTGTCACATGCTCTTAAAAAGAATTAAATAAAGTTTCATTAATTCATTTGAAAATTCGATACATAGTTGTTTTTGCAAAGTGAGACTATTCGTAGTTCGAACTAAAAAATAAATACTGTTAGTTTTTAATTCTTTCATGAAGAAAATTAGAACTTAATGGTGACAACATTAAAATTCGATTATACATTTTCAAGTTTAATATAGTCAACATTAAATTCTAATTTTCTTCGCGAAACACTTTAAAAGTGACTATATTTATTTTTTAATCTCTACGAATAGTCTCGCTCCAAAAATTGACTATCAAACTTCCAAAAAAATTTAGCAATTTACATGCGCCCTGCAGCACGCGAGATTTAGAAAATAATTAATTTGAATTGAATTTGAAAAAAAAACTGAAATCTTGCAAAAATTTGTAAAAACTTTAAAATATTTTAGTTAAAAAATTCGCTAGCAGTATTCAGGACTCTTATGTTACTAAAATAACAAAATTAAAAAGTGGACTTTAATTTATGATTGTTGTTAAGGTACTCTCTAAATCCTGAATTAGTAATTATTTACTAATTCAACATCGAAAAGTCGTTTACCGATTGAAATAGTAAACATTCACTAATTTTTGGTAAAAAAAACTACTAATCAATTAGTAGAAAATAACTATTTTTTAGTAGAAAATTACTAATTGTATTTTTTTACTAATTGAAAATGTGAACTTTGATTATTTCAATTAGTGAAAAACTACTAATTTCATTAGTAATTTTCTACTAAAAATAGTTATATTGTACCAATGAATTAGTAGATTTTTACTAACAAATTGTAAATGTTTACTATTTCAATCGGTAAACGATTTTTCGCTGTTGAATTAGTAGAAAATGACTAATTCAGATTTAGAGAGTATCATATGAATTTTAACATAACCTCAAACTGAAGAATACTATTTACCATCAAATAAAAATGTAAGTTAACATATAAATTTTGAATTTAATAATAAACACAATACAATACAAACAATACAATGTTGAAAGATGCAATCATACAATTTTCAGAAAATTGAGATTTTGACATTTGTTGCTAAATTCATATTGTGCGTATTTAATTTTTTAAATTTCATTTTTCATATCGCATCTATAAATTTTTTTGTGAATCATCTCTCTCAATTTGAATCAGTTGAAATGTACTAATTTCACAGTTAAAACTGAGCAACTATATAATTCAATCAGTAAATTTCAACTGCGATTATCAGTTAAATTCTACTGCAGACTTAGTAAATTTTTCACTAATTTATAGTATAGAATTTTACTATTTTTCAGTAGAATTTTACTATCTTTCAGTAGATTTTTACTAAATGAATTAGTTGCTCAGTTTTAGCTGTGAAATTAGTAGGTTTTTACTGCTTCAGATTTAAAGAGATTCTATTTTAATAAATTATGGCCCAGTTTCTTTAGAAAATAATTCTCTACAACTTCACCGTTTTTGATTTTTAAAGCACTGCTCATTAATTATAGTAGAAGATTGTTTATCAACCGATCATAACAATTTTAGAGACAATTAACCATAATTAATGAACGGTGCATTTGAAACTCTAAATCTGAATTAGTCACTTTTAATTGAGCAGCACCCAATCGTATACTAAATGAATTAGTAAACGTTTTGACTAATTTTTAATCAATAGTGACTAATTTTTAGCCAATAGTAACTAATTCTCAGTAGAAAACTACACATTAATTTTGTAAAGTTTACTAATTCAATTAGCAAGGGTTACAAAATTAATTTGTAGTTTTCTACTGAGAATTATAGGCACTATTGACTAAAAATTAGTCAAAGCGCGGATACTAATTCATTTAATAAACGATTCGGTCCTATTTCAATTTGTCAAAACGCCCAAAAGTGACTAATTTAGATTTAGAGAGGCAAAACTATGAAGTTGTATAGAGAATTATTTTCTGAAGAAAATGAGCCATCATTCATTCAAAAAATTCAAAAAATGTATAGCTACGATATGTAAAGTAAATTCTAAAAAATTAAATACGTCGTAAAATATTAGTTTCGCGACAAATTTTGTCAAAATCTAAATTTCTTTGAAAATTCTATGCTTAAATATTTCAAAATTGTATATACAATTTTCATGTTTCTGACTTTTCACATCAAAAGATGGACAATTTTTGTCACTTATCACGGTTAAAGTTCTAGTCCTTGGAAAAATTTGAAATCACGATTTTTGAAATTAGAATCGCTGTCACTGAGTGCCATTTGAAGGGAGCGTGAAACTGATGCAAGTCTGAGGTGTCGGTTCATTTAATGGTCAATGAAGTATCTGCACCCGAGGCAACTATTGCACCTAAGCAGTATTTCAGCTTCAGATTGCTGCGATTTGAAAACACGATTTTTTTACTCAAGAAAAATACAATCTCTCGATGTGACTTCTAACCTGAGCAAACGACACCGAAGCGTGTCCGTGAAGATTTCAAGTCCTGAAAAACATTTTTCTATCCATAACAAGCAACAATTTTACGGGATTAGGGTTTATGGCACAGTTTTTCCTTAAGGTTGGACTACGATTTTTACGTGCTTGGAGGACAATTGAGGCATCAAAAAAAAAAAACATCCACAAAAAAAATGTTTTTTTTTAGTATTACCTTAAGTCGTTTTATGACACTGGAGGAGCAATTTAAACGTTAAAGGTACAAATGGGATGAGCTTTGAGCAAAAGACTGCGTCGCAGGTCAATTTTTATGGTAGTCTTCGAACGGTTGTAATTATTGGCAACATTGTGACCAAAACAAAACTGACAGGGTGTTATTGAATATCGTTATGATGAGGTTTGTCTAGTTTCCAGCATCCGACGCTGTAGCTTTCATATTCAGTTTACTATTATTTCATTTCCCCCTACAAATTGCTCAAGGATTCATCTAGTGAGAAACTTTTATTTTCTGTACGATTTCATTTTCAGTCAATCAGAAAATTGTCTTAACCTTGCACTTTTCTTGGTCCAGAAAATGTATTAATAAAAATAATCAATCATTTTTTGTGCTCAACGTTTGCACAACTTTTCTTTGATATTGTTTTGTAGTTTATTGTTCTGAACCTCATGGTTTGGAATTTTAATGTTTTATTTCCTTTAGTTTGCAATATTGCATTCTTAGGATTCATTTTTTAAAATTAAGTTTCAGGGTTCAATATTCCAATTTTTAATTTTTAGGATTCAATATTTTAATTTTCAACTTTCAGTAGGATTCAATATTCCAATTTTAAGTTACAGGGTTCAATTTTTTAATTCTCAAGTTTAATTAGTAGTTACTATGTAATTAGTAAGTTAATTACTAATTGTAATTCATCAATTACATACTAAAGAAACACTACTATGAGGAAGCAATAATAATATTCAAAGCAATAGTAAATAATTTTGTTTTAAAATTTTTACAGGGCCTTAAGCGTAAATTTCATAAAACATAAAAGGGTATATTGGACCTGTATGTTTACTTGATTTCTGCAAAAAATTATGAATATTTCATTTTATAAGTTAAATAGAAAATTATTTTAAGGATTAGTTATATTTTATTTATTTAAAGGTTAAGTATATTATATAAATTAAAAATCTATTTAAGAATTTTGAAATTAAAAAACTTACTATTTTAAAAAGTAAAAGGGTTAAAAACCCTTTTACTCGGTAGTAATGTTACATTGTAAAAAAATTTACGCTTAAGGCCCTGTAAAAATTTTAAAACAAAATATAATAAAGAGCATACGTAAAAAAATTTTGCTATCAGTAAATAATTTTACTCAATTTTCATTCTTTAATCTTCAGTGTTTCATTCTAAGTATAGTTTTCAATACTTCAGTTTTCACATTCAATGTTAAATATTCAATTTGTAATACCAGTTCCTTTTTAAATTCTATATTTTTAAAACTGCAATTCAATTCGATTCGTTGAAACTTTCTTTCAAATTTCGATTTATACTATCTCTTAAATGTTGAATAAAACGGCTACCGAATAAATCTTGCTTTCAGTTTTTAATTCAACGCCCTTTCAAATTCTAATTTAATTTCCTTTCAAATTTTAATTTAACCTTCCTTTTAAATTGCTTTCATCTTTTATCACCCGAGCATTGAAGATACTATACAATCAAATTTAATGCAAAAAATTGAGATATAAATGTACTTTTTGCAATAATTCTGTCGATTATATAAAACAAGTCTAAAACAGACATTTGCAATAAAAGTGTCTAAGATTTCATTTGTCATTCTGCAAATTAGTTTCAGATGTTTAGGTACCAGAATGTTTGACTTTCAAATATAATTTTACGCTCCACTTATCGTAAAACAGTTGTGAAAACATTTAAGTAAAGGAATCCGGTTTATTTTCAGGTATACGAAATAGCGGCGCTAAAAAAATTTCAATTTTTTACGTCCTCTTTTCCGCAATAAAACTTTCTGTTCAAGGTCGTTGGTAAAACTATTCACGGCAGTTTTTTTGGTTGCACTTTCCTCGACTTTTGACAAGCAAGGTTGAAGAAATGCAACTCAAGTGCAATAAAGGATTCGTCAAAAAGAACGTAAATTACGATTTTTTCTTTAGTTCAAGTAAAAAAAAACAGTTCTCAGTTTTGCCAAAGAAATACATTTTTTATAAATAAAGAAAATAAATTATCCCCACTATAAAGTCTAATGATTCCAAAAAGAAAATTCGTAATTCAATTTTAGTGTTTTGGAATCAATTTTGGGAAAGAATTAAATAGGTTTGGAAAATTGTTTATTGTTGATTCACGTAAATTTATTTTTAAATCAGGAGTGGTTATTTTAAAACCGATTCTAATAATACGTTGCATTCGATCGAAAGTTTTGCATTTTAAATTCACAAAAAGAAACAAACTCTTGCATACGAATTATAGAAAAAGATTTCAAGATTTCAAGTTCACAAAAATAAACAAAAAGTTGGACATGAATTATAAAAAAAAAAGATGTTAAGAAGATGTAAGACGCAGTGAGAAAAAGTTTGATTCATACAAAAGTTTTTTGTAAGTGCAGAAGGGATTGGGAAATGATTTCCGAGAGTGAAAACAGTCTCGACCTTGATACCGTTCTTTTTCTTGTCTTAATCGCGCGAAAGTAATTAAGGCTATGGTTTAATAGACGCGTGGTAGTTACACGTCGGGAAAAATGAAAAATGTTAAAAGAATGGCGCTCGATTGTGTAATGGGACGCATTCTACGCATCCACGTGCGCGAATGCGATAAAAAGGCTTACGGTTCATGTATGGCACGCATGCCAGCCGAATGGAACAGTGGATAATGCACCTTTTTAATTGCAGTCGGTAAACAACGTTATAAACAATCCGCAATATTTTCATCCCATCGAGCGTACCTTGAGCGTGACGAAACTTTTGATATCCGTCAGCTCACTGCGAAGAAGCAATGACGTTCTAAGTGAGTGCGTTTCTCGTTTTCTCGCAATCGTTTCTCACGCAGAATGTATCATCGAAGCCGTGATTTTCCTCACTGCTTTTTTCCTTTCTAATATGCACCCTGGGATTTATGTTGCTGATCGCGGACGAATAATGTAATGATTAATCAACGTTCGGATCAATCGTGGACTGCGGCAGAGGCTTATTGAAAGGGACTCTTGGAAAGGGAATATATAGAAATAAGATTAGAAGCAAGAGGCATTTTACCTGGAGTATAAACCAAGTCTCCAGAGTAACGGATACATAGACAGGCGATGGGAACAGGTTAAATACCCACTGATATCGTGAGGATCGTTACAGATAATAATCTTGGAGCTCGATATGTCTACTGATGAATTAACTAATTGCTCCGCGATCAATGATCAACAAGGCGCTTGATTTTTCACTCGATTCTCTTGCAACCTGCATACCACTTGTGGCGAATGCTATAAACATAAACGTTGCAAATATTGTCGGACCGTGACGCTTGACGCTTCGTGTCCCGATCAAAGACAAAGAAATCAATCGTTAACTATATACGAGAAACATTGCGAAATGAGCGCCTTCTCTTATTCCGAGCTTTTCGAAAAAAATTTGAGAGAACAAAAATGACTCTATATGCTTCAAACGAATTTCAGGATTTTAAAATTATGTTACTTCTTGAAGAAGGAAATTCGTCGTCAAGCGAGTGTGGTCAGAAAAAGAGATTGATACAGAAGGGGAGATTCATGATTTAGAAGGGCGATTCACGATCTAGATATTCATGATTAATGAATATTAATCAGGGGATTCCTTGTAGAGGGATCATAATAATTAGTTTTTGATTATGAGAACTCAGCTAAAATTTTTCTCTTTCGTTGAACATGGGTTTTGAAATTTTATAAAAAATTCTTCAGATTATTTTATAGATTCCCAAGGAAAAATTTCTGTATTATGCCAGTATTCTATTCTCCCAGTACGGGCCCAGTACAATTCTCCATTGATGCCCGTACTGGGCCCGTAGTGGTACTGTGCCCGTTTTGCGCCCTTAGTCAATTTTTTATTGGGTTCATGGTTTTGTCAACTGGAATATTGCCCACAAGGAAAATAATAATATATGTAGTTCTATTGTTAGTAGTTAACAATATGTGACTGGTCATGGTGAAAGGGACCTCCGCTGCAATCGAAGTTGAGGTTATGTTTATGTTTTTTGGAATGAAACTACAAAAAAATGATCAACTTTTAAAACAAACCATTGGTATTTAAGTCTTCATTAGATCCAAAATATTCAATTAATACTGATTTTGATTTAACATAAGTAAAAATGAACGTTTAATCAAGGAAAAACTGTCACCAAATTCACCATGTCCAGTCACATATATAGTTCTACAGTCGATGTGACCAAAAAAAGTACTATTTAATTAGGTTTAGTAAAGCTATTCTTGAAACGAGAGATTCATAAAGTTATTTGTATATATAGAGTTTCAAAAGAATTGAAAAATTGTGGGAAAAATTGAATATTTGAAAAAGAGGATTTTTGAAAAAAAACTGAAAGTTTAAAAGAGGAATTGCTGAATGAGAAAAGGCGGTAAGAGAATTATAGGCGAAGAAGAATTGGATAGGTGCAAAGAGGAAAAGTTAATTATAATTAAAAATAAATTCAAATTTATTTCTGTTTTTGTGAATCCCCTCGAAGTTTCGATAAATATTCAAATTGAATGCATTTCGATAAATATTTGCACTTTGATAAATATCAGCAAGAAAGTATATCAATATTACGAAACACGTAACATTAATATTTTAATTTTATTTAGCAACAATGGCTCATTATTTAAAATTTGTATTTATTAAATGCATTTATATAAAGGAAACATGTAGGTTAATTTAAGTTTTGAATTTAATATTAACAACATTAGTATTGCTAATTTTTATTTATATATTTTCATTTAATTATTTTCATTTACCTATTTTTATTTATCTGTTTTCGTTTATCTATTTTCGTTTTCCTACTTTCATATGTATTTTTTTATTTACCTATTTTTATTTTTTACCTTCATCCATCCATTTTCATTTACCTATTAATGAACACTGAGAGAAAAGAATTCGTGAAACAAGAATAAAAATATACTTGCAACTTATTCTTGTTTCAAGAATATTTTCGATTCGTTATAAGAATTTTTACACGTAGATTAGATCCAATGCATTTTTGCATTGAATTAAGAAAACTTTTCTTTCAGGTGTACTCGAATCATGATAGTGTTATAATAATTGATGATAATGTTATTATCAATCAGTAATTGATATTTCATTATTTTCGAATATCATTGATTTAAAATTTTAAATAATTATTATTTTACATTGGTTATTATTAAAATTTTGATATATAATAATCTACAGAATGTTTATTAAAAATAACATAGTTACACGCAATGATTATTTACAAAATTATTCAAGTAGGATACAAAATATGATTCAAACTTTAATTCCTTCAACTTGAATATTTTATATAAACGGACTTTAAAGCGTAACAATAAACCAAATAATAAATTTCAACTCTCTGTAAAAATTAAAAATTATTGTGATTAAATTACGGTTAAAAGTAAAAGAAAGCATAAGAATGATTCTATCGATTACTAAATTAAATGAAAAAGTGCAAATTTACGAAACTTTGAATAAAACACAAGCATTTGGAGATTAAAAATTATAAATACGTAGAATATATTGTAATTAATTCCTTTACCGGAATCTACTTTTAATTTCTAATAAATCTGTATAATTAAACTCTGGCAAAGCTTATTAAAATAAAAACAATATTATAATGTGTAATTTGTTGCGGAATAGTTCCGCATACTCCATAGAAAATATTTCTCTTTAGAACATTCATTGAATTGTTGACCTTCTTTCTCAAAGGGTAATAAAATATTTGATAAGAGTGATCCAAGTGTGTTTGTTATTCAGAAAATATTTATAGTTTTATTGAATGTTAGCAATAATGCGTAATGAACGTAATGAACTATGAATAATGATGAAAAATTTATCTAGTAAAGAACAATCTAACGAATTATTATTAATAGAATATTTCTGTTTATACATAAATTATGAAAAATTATTATTCATAGATGTAGAATAAAAATTATTAGGCCTTTTGTAAAATAAAATTACTATAGTCTTTTTACACGAATTGGCTTTTTTGCAGGATAAAATCATTATTCGTACATTCATCCAAACAGAATAAAGTTATTAGTCTCATGTTATGTTAGTAAGTTATTTTTATTTAATAAATAAATAATTTTACAATATGGGCACAGTAATTTCGTAATTTCTCTTTCGGTCATTGTGTATATTCTAAAAGTATATACCTATTTAGTAGGTGTTCATAGATCTGAATAGTATTTGTTTTCAGAAATTAAAAATTCCAGGGTGAATGAAAACTTTCAGAGTAAAAATGAATATTCTTCAAGTATAAATAAATATTTTTAGAGTAAAAATGAATATCTTTATTGTAAAAATGAGTATTTTCAGAGTATAAATGAACATTCTTAAAGAAATGATAGTTTATAAATTATTCTAATTAATCCTTTTATCTTTTTCTAAATCCATTCAATTAAATGAAGATGAGTGTAGTTCCCTGTTTAGCTCCGAATCCATTTGGTTTACAAGGGTTTTAAAAATAACAGATAATAATAATGTTGATTAACGAATCATAATTAATTAAACATCATTGGAGAAAATAAAGAAATACAATTTAAACAAAAACTCACAACGTTTTGGTCCAATAGTAATCCAAATACTTATATATATTACAAACGAATAAATATTAAATGTAATTAATAAATAAAAATGCAATTACTAAATGAAAATATAATTACTAAGTGAGAATATAATTACTAAATAAAAATGTAATAAATCAATGAAAATCTAATAAATAAATAAATAGAAAATGTAATCACTAAATGAAGATGTAATTGCCAAATAAAAATGTAATTACTGAATGAAATGTAATAACTAAATAAAAATGTAGTTAATAAATAAAAATGCAATTAATAAATAAAAATGTAGTTAATAAATAAAAATGTAATTACTAAATAGAAATGTGGTTAATAAATAAAAATGTAATTACTAAATAAAAGTATAATTAATAAATACCATGTAATTACTAAATAATAAAAAAACTGTTACTAAATAAAATAAAAGACAATATGACAAAAATAAAAACTAACCTTTTATTTTAGATGAAATTTGCTTTAAATAAAAATCCAAGTCTCTGAGAATCCGCAAAATCCTCACAAGGAATATTCCATTATCACTTCTGACAAAACACCATAATCGAACACAAATTGTCAATTTACCAGTCACCTCTAAACGTAATCAACAATCACATCAGCTTGGAAATTATCACTACAAATCCTCAAAAAAATTTGCAAATCCCATTCACTTATACAATATTATCACTAACAGACATTAAATTGATGTCACTAATTGAAATTAAAATTTCAATGAATGAAGTAGAGAAATTCCACAAGTGTGCAAATTTCCACACATTAAGTTCCAAAAGCAAGGGTTAAATTTTATTTGCAATAAATGCCCTTGAAAAAAGCGACAACAACCACAAAAGTCTTGGGTTGTGGTAGCACGAAAAAGAAGAATAAACGGAAGGTGTCAATGCGACGATGACCGTTAGGTGAATGACTTTGGGGGTGTCTTGCACGTCTGATTGTTGAATAAGTCCCCACCTAAAATCCTAATGATTTTGGTCTGAAAGTGCCAGGCGTGCACACTCACTTCTTGGGCCTCTTTTTGCGCGCGCGCGCTCTCTCTTACTATGCACCTTAGGGGCTTTGTAGTTACTGTTTGTTGGATAGTAATGTAAGCATGGTAAGGTCCATCCGCTGTACAGGTGGGCCGAGGGTCCTGTGGGTCCTTTTGCAATGGTGGGGGATGTGGGACTTACCTTCCCACTAGAGGTGGAGCCTACTTTGCGCCCCTCTTTCTTTGTCCTTCCTTTTCACCTTCACATCTTCCCACCACATGGACCCAGGTCTATGACTTATCAAAAATCTTCACGCAATTGTATATCCTTAACCTAATCATATCTAACTCTACTGAATCACTTTACTTTCCTCATGGCTGTTGGATTATCCTCAGGCCAATAAACCAAACGAAAAAAGAACCACTTTACTTTGAAAATCCATCTCTATTGGGCCGCCCCTCTACTCAAGAAAATCTATCTCTAAAATCTATCTCTAAAATCTATCGCTATTTACTACAAATTAAAACAAAAAAATTAATATTATAATAATTAATATTATATAATTAATTTGAAGTAAAATAAAAATAGAATACAAAAGTTTCCTTTTACAAAAACGCCAGTCTCTCAAATTCAAATGCAAAAAAGTACAGAAAAGAGAAATAAATAAATTAATAATCATTTATAACAATGGTAAATTTTTGTTTTCAAAAAAGGTTGATTTTTTGAATGATTTTTATGGATTGGGAATTGTATATATCTGAATAGATAAATGATTTTTTGCAAATCATACTTGTTTTTAAATAATTAAAACAGGTTTTAATACTCGTTTCGTTCTGAAAATGTGCAGACATTAAATTCTGTGCAATTTGCGAATATTTTTTTTATATCCCATGAAAGGATTTTTTAAGCGTTTCTTAAAATTTCAATTTTTAAACATATTTATAATAATTTGTTGTTACTGATCTTGTCAATCATCGATTCAAAATGCGATGATCAATTGAAATACTTTTCTCAAATATAACTTATTCACTGGTACCGAGTGGTAGTTTTTCAAAATATTATGTAAATCAATAAGTGATAGTTAGCAATTTCAATTTTAATTGTCATGGAAAATTATTACGTTTTAAAAATTGAAAACATTAGCTTTAATATGAGAACAGTATCAACAATGTTTTTCGATTTATTCACATTTTGTGTCAAACATTAGAAAGTTTTATTACTATTATTTTATAATTATTTCATTTTAGTTTGTTTATACAAGTTTTTAAATGCCATTAAATCTTGAGTATTTTGAATTCATATATTGATAAATAAATCTTACTCTCTAAATCTGAATTAGTCATTTTCTACTAATTCAACAGCGAAAAGTCGTTTACTGATTGAAATAGTAAACGTTTACTAAGTTTTAGTAAAAAAACTACTAATCAATTAGTAGAATATAACTATTTTTTAGTAGAAAATTACTAATGAAATTTGTAGTTTTTTACTCATTGAAATAGTCAAAGTTCACATTTTCAATTAGTTAAAAACTACTAATTTCATTAGTAATTTTCTACTAAAAAATAGTTATCTTCTACTAATTGATAAGTAGTTTTTTACTAAAACTTAGTAAATGTTTACTATTTCAATCGGTAATCGACTTTTCGCTGTTGAATTAGTAAATAATTACTAATACAGGATTTAGAGAGTAAATTTGTGCCATTAAATTTTGGAATTCCCTCATTCATAAATAAATCTTAAATTTGGGCCATTAAATTTTGGAATTTACTTTTTCATAAATAAATCTTGAATTTGTGCAATTAAATTTTGAATTTTTTTATTATATTTGTTTATAAAATTATGGGTAATAATTACAATTATAGGTAGTTATTATTAATATATTAGTGTATTATTATAGTTTATAGTTTATTAATGAACAAATAAAACTGCTTTTAATAAATTTATGAAACCATCTAGTTTTCCAAAAATTCTTTACTATGTATTTTCAAAAATTGTCATAAACGAGGTATAAATTAATGACTAAATTTTCCAAACGATTTAGTCTTTCAAAAATTCTCTACCACTTTCAAAAATTTTCATAAACAAGGTATAAATTAATGACTAAGGTTTACAACCAGTAGCTCAAATCTATATCTTTTACTTCACTGAAAATTAAATTCAAAAGTTTTCAACTCTATCAATAGTATCGAAACTTATTATCTTACTATTACATCATACCTATATTTAAATCCAATTAGTGAATTGTAGGACAATCCCATAATTACACTTCCTTTCAACTTCGAAATTTAAGATCGGTTTTATACATTTTGAATGAAACTTTTCCTGATTAATTTATGATTGCCCTTAAAAGTGCTTTAAACGAAGGCTTAAACTTTGTTCAAAAATAAAATCCAGTGAAGCTTAAATAATGAAATAGTAATAAAATTACAAGATTTTGGACTCGTAAATTCGGTTAAAGAGGACATCTGTATAATAATACCCTTATTAATAATGCTTAATTAAGAATAGTATAATACAATAAATCATTATTGTTTACTTTAAAGCACATCGTATATCCGTCCAAACATAGTCGAAAGCAAAAGAATACAATAATTGATTTGTCCTTTTAAATATAAATTTTTTGAAAATTCCTGTAAAGATTGTTTGGTTTTCTCTAAAAGGAATAGAGCAAGAACAATAATCTCGAAAATTAAAATTTCGGAAGGTCTTGAAAGAAAATCCTCAAAAGTAAAAGAAATTGATAAATGTAAATTGAATAGTGTCGTTAAGTAACAGTTTAAATAATTTATTATATTCTCTTTATTTTATTTCTTTTATTTTGACAGCATTTTTGTTATTTTTTCTCATTTTGCAAATTTGATTTCCAATTTCTGTTATTCTTCATTTCTTTACACTTTTTGTTAGTCTCCACATTATTTTTATTCCCCAGAAAATAAATTGACCTAATGGGATGAAAATTCAGCAAAAATGGTATTATTGAAGTCTGTTTTCAAATACAGTTTGGATAGATCGCATAGGCATTGATTCAATCAAGAAATCATCGAGTGTTTTTTCAGGTGTTTGTGCATCGAAGAAGCGAGAGGGTAGGTAAAATAATATCTTCAGAAATGCTCTCTGATGTGAGAAAATTATGCGCTTTCTTATGTAACAAGTTAATCACGTACATCAGGAATAATCAGGAGTTGATTTACAATTGGAAAAATCGTCATCTTAGGCAATGACGTTTCACGCGCCTTTTCATTTGCATAGGGAAGAGTCCGGTTTGATGTCTGAGAAAGCTGTTTGTATTCCAGTCAATACAAACCCTGCGGCACAGACTAGGAAAGTTTCTTCGGTTTTCGTCAATTTAAGAAAACACGGATCTTCCAAAGAGAAAACGATCCCAATCGTGGGAAGCTTCCTAACAACCTTGTATCATAAATTGTCAAAATTATTCCTTTCCTCTCGCACTAATACTCAACACTGAAAATCTCAACTCTTGTAATTTTGACCTTTCTTTTACATTTTATTAACATGTACTTTACGAAAATAGCTTTTCCAACAAAATAATTGCTTTCACAAAAATAGTCTTTTTTCTTTCTTTAAATATACTAGAATTGTATACACTGAAAGAAAATATTTAAGAAATTTCAATAAACACATTGTACATTTTAATATAATAGTAACGATTTAGGGAAAACGGTAAAAAATGAGAAAAA
>WNHD01010178.1:0-13542 GCA_011057455.1 Ganaspis sp. Gsp50
AAGTAGTTATTTTAACCAATTACTTGGTAAATATAACCCAAGAAAACTAGTAATCCTTCCTGCCAACCATTTACATGGTGAATAGTACTATTTATTTTTGTCGGTGTAGTTAACTCATTTTTCTCAATGTAAATCCACTTTCGAAATGTAGGGTACTCCAACTTTCATAAAAGTATAGAATAGACCTTTGAAGTACAATAAATTTATTTTTAATAAAAATTCTATTCTATATATAGAATCACTAATTACTCAATTTGAGTCCTCAACAGTTCAATGTTAGTTTTAGGGTTTTTGAGGTATATTCACTTTGAAAATGTGGAACAGCATTTTAGATAATAGAGAACTGAATATAAAACTTTGAGAATGAAAAGGATAAGGATAATGTGAAATGGTGAGAATTTTTTAAAATTTAGTTTGGAAAAGTTACGCGGGATTTTGGTGGAGATTAGCTGCAGTTTGTGAGGAAAGTTTATAATTATTTTTTAAATGCAATTAAACTCGTTTTTTGGTTCGTAAAGTAGTCGTTGAGCTAATGCAGTTTAAATTGCGAGAAAAGAAGCCGGTGCACGTGTTTATGAAAGAAATGAATGTCAATGGCCAGATAATTATCACGTGCAATTATCTTCTAAAGAAGATTTTCAACCTTGAATAGCATAAAAGTAGATTAAATAAACAAGAGAAAGTTCTAATTAGTTTTTGAAGATTTTGATAAAGGCTAAAAGGGGTTAAAGATTATTTAAGTTTGATAAACGTTATTCGAACCTGTCAAACAATTAAATAAAATAATAATAACTAAAATAATTAATAATAAATAAAATAATTAATAATAAATAAAATAATTAATAATAAATAAAATATTTAATAATAAATAAAATAATTAATAATAAATAAAATAATTAATAATAAATAAAATAATTAATAATAAATAAAAAAATTAAAAAAAGAAATGAAAGGCAATAACAATTTTGGTAAATGAAAAACATTGGAAGTAATTAAATGCTTTGCAAATTAAAAAAATACGGTGCAATCGAAGTCGAAATTTTTAGACTAAATTGCTTTATAATTGTACAATAATAAATATACTAAGTAATAATACTCTTATGCAATGTACTACTAATTAATGTAGTGTATTACATAGTAGTTCATAACATGAAAAAGTAATGATTACAAAATGGTATAAACCTTGACTATTTTTAATTATTATACAAGAAGTCGATATTAAATATAATGTGCTTGCTGAAAAGTGAAATATCTACGAATTTTGCACACTCTCGGAATTTATAAATAATTCGTAAAGAATTAAGTATCGATCGTGTGAAGAATTAAAAAGTTCCTTTATGTCGATTGCGTGTGTTTGTAAACCTACAACAAATTTCAAAGTTTGCTTATAATTTAAGAAAACATTGAATAAATAAAAATATGAAAATATGAAAAAATTGAATGAATAAAAATATGAAAATATAAAAAAATTGAATGAATAAAAATGTCATTAAATAGCTAGCATTAAACTAACATTACAGAAACGTTTTGTACGCCATACGTTTGTTTTGTATGATATGCATAACAATATTACGTGCAAATTTTAATTCAAGTGACAAAATAGCTTCTAAATTTAGATAGTCTGAAATTTTGCAAGCAATTAGTGTTAACTTCAAGCTTATACGATATAATCTCGAATAATCCGAGTGCTTTGTAAAGCTACACGTAGGAGTACATGTAAATGAGTAAAAACATCAGTGATCCCGTACTTACGACGATTATATTTAAGTTTGTAATTAATACTAATTAAATACGTATTCATTAAAAAGTCATTTATTAAAATAAAAAAAATTATAGGTACTAAAAACTGTGTTAAAAACTTTATAAACTCTCGTGAAATCTCATTCATCCAATTCAAGAGAGAATTTTCAAATACCAAGCATTGACAATTTTGAAAAGAAACAATGAAAATGTGATCATTAAAATTTGTTAAATTTCTAATTATTTAATGAAATTAAAGAGAGTAGAAATATTGAAATTATTTGTTTGAAATTAAGGAGAGTAGAAATATTGAAATTATTTGTTTGAAATTAAAGAGAGTAGAAATATTGAAATTATTTGTTTGAAATTTTCTTTCTAAATTGAATTGCAGTGTAGAAAGAGGAGTGAAACAATTTTTCCGCTTAAACATTTTTCAAAGAGGAAACAGTCATTAAAACATTCCAATGGGTCTTTTTCATTTTATTTATAGGGTCTTTTTTAATGTAGAGAAATTCCTGTGCGTTCAACAGCGAATAGTTAGCCTTAAGCTGAATTCTGATTATAGCTTGCACTCATGAAATATGTACGAAAGACTTGAAAAGTACAACATGTGCTGTAAGTAAACGCACTGAGTCACTAGTTCAACGAAGAATATTCAAGTTTTTTTAGTCAGTTCAAGTTCAAGTGAACTTGACTTCCTAAAATGCACTGTCATTTACCTAAAATATTAAAAATTAAATATTGCAATTAAAAGTGTTCCGTCACTACACTTTGTGTACGAAAACCCAATACTACAAAAGTTATAAAAGAACCTTAAATTTTAATATCCACCAAAAACGTATGGTATTATTTATCCATTTATTTATTTCTATTTGTACAATAAATTTCATTGTAAAATTTCATTGTAAAATTTCATTGTAAAATTTCATTGTAAAATTTCATTGTACAATAAATATAATCAAAAACCTGTAATTTTGATTATAACAGAAAAAATAAATTGTTTACACGGTTATAGGAAAAGGAATAAAATTGAAAAGTATTCTCTGAAGTGACAATTACCGTAATTATTATTCATTCGAGGAACATAAAAGGGGTAAACTCGAGGGGGAATTTTTGACAACAACTATAGCTATATAGGTATACGTGTGTTAAAGAAAAAAAATGAAATACGAGAGCATTCACGCAACATTACTTCGGTTCACTGACTACGTAGGTGCACTCAGGTGTAACTCTTATTGTACTATGTAAGCATGGAAATCCCGGATGAACATTTCTGCATTGTCAGATAGGACCAGTCATATCCTCATTCTATCCTGTTGACGAAATTTTCTGGCCTAACGGAAGTGAAAAGTTTTTTTTTGAATATTTGAGTTGCCTAATTACTTTGATTTCAGTAATTCAGTTCTCTGCTTAAAACTAGTGCGTATTTTTTTTAGTTCACTTTTTCGGGAGCAAGTACTTCCACTATAGCCATTTTCGTTACTATTTTTATGTATTTTTCAATTAGTTTTTATATTTAATTAGTTTAAAATTAAATTTTTAAATTCAAAAAATCTTGAAACTTAGATTGAGCTAACTTGGATCAAATTGAGCTGGTTTGAATTCGAATTGAATTTATTTGAATTGAGCTTCAACAAAAATTAGCGTTATTATAATTAGATGTCATTGTACAGAGGCTAATATTAGCTAATTTAAAATTCACGACTAATATATAACTATTTCTCTAAATGTATAGTTAAACAATTATAATAAAGTATATAATTAGCTTTAACTTAAATTAAGATGATACAGAGTAAAAAGAGCTTTGAAGTTTCGAAAATATAAAAAACTGGGTATATTTACGTGTTGTATAAATGAGTGCTTATTAATGAAAATTGTCTGAAGTCTAAATATTTGAAAGTTTGCCTTTATCATGTTAATTAACCAATTGGAAAATTTATTCGATTCTGTTTGCCGGGAAATTTCTCAGGAGTAATCTAATATTTATTTAAGGAAAAACGAGCTATTGATCTTATCGTAACATCTGTTATAGTTGTCGTCGATTCAATTACGAAATCTGGAGGATAATTCAATAAAAGATCCCAAGTTGCTAAATTAAATACTTGCTTTGCTATTACAACAAAATTAATTAAATCCGACTTGTGAGACATTTTAGAAAATGACGTCATGGATTCTAGTGTTTGGAGCATTGTTTCTAGGTAAGTTGCGTGAGATTGTAATTTAAAACTGATCAAAATCTAGGAATAAATTTATTTAAATGGGACACAACCACTCCAAAATATTTCATATACTATCGCCCAAGAGATAAAATCGTGTTTTTGTATTTTTTGAGCGAAATTCAGAAATGAAGGTAAAAGCGAAATAAAAATTAAAAAAGCAAATGGAAAAAGTAATTTAAAAGTAAATGTGTAGAAAAAAACAAAAAGTAGTAAAAAAGTAAAAGTAGTGTGGCAAAATTTAGTAATGAAATTCATAATAAAATAAAAATAAAAAACGAAAGAAGAACGTATGGATGGAAAAAAGATGAAAGAAATGTTAAAAGAGTTTTTTAATGTTTTAATTAGCACATCAATCGATAATCGTGACTGGACAAAATTGTTTAAGAGATGAACATCAAAAGTGCGTTTCATTAGCGGATCCTTTACTTAAGGATCCACAACTCATTTTTCCAGACAATATGAAGGACATTGATAATGTTTGCAGGTAATTGAGTTACAATTTTTATTTATTATTTAAAAAACCACGTCAAGGAGATTGATTTGTGTTTTAGAGTCTATAAGCAGACTAGAAAACTATTTCGTTTGTACTCGAGAAACTTTCACAAACTTCAAATAATGACATTTTATGCACATAGTTGAGACAAAATCATATTTTTTGCGCACATTTTACAAACGAGAAAGTACACTTCCACAATTTCAAGGGAGAATTTTTTAAAATTATTCTGTAGCTGAAGGTTCTTATAAAATCTACGAAGGAAAAAAAGTTGTACTTTTATATAAACTATAGTTTTTACGTCCTATGTCAAGGTTTAACGATTCTGAACCAGATGCTCCTATTTTTCACAGTAGGTAATAAATGTGAGCAGTAAAGTTCAAGACCGGGGAAAAGAGATGAAACGATAAATTCATTTGTCACAGTTTTGACAGAATTTTTTTTTTTTTTGACAAAACTAATGAAATAGGATACGAGTATTATGATATGTTGAAGCAGTTTTGATTTTCTGTTAGTAATTTTTTTCTAAGGTTTTGAAAATAGAATTGTTTTGTTGATCTGAATTGTTGCATATTTATATAAACAATGATAACATTAATTTTCTATTGATAAAAAATGATCTAATGTTCTAATGATCTAATGATCTAATGTTTCGTAATTATTTTTAGGAATCATTTTCACAATCCCGCATATTTTTGATTCGCTTCTTTATTTTCTTTCTATGCAGTTTTTCTTGCGCTTTTTATCGCATTATTATTCTATCCAGTTTGTCCCTTATTCAAATTAAGTTTCCTAAATGCAAATATTGTTCCAAGGGAAAAAGTATAACACAAAGAGGATATTAATATCAATTACGTAAATGTATCATATAATGCAACAGACAATGCTTCTGTTGCTGAATACAGTTCTCAAGTAGGTAATGGAGTTTAGCAGGGTGTGAAGAATCTTAATTTTATTCGAGATAAGAATAAGTTAGTATCTTCTCGACGAAACAAGACTTCATTTCTCAAATTTTCCATGTAACTCTGAAAATATGATTCTGCTTCCTATCTCTCGAGAAAAAGACACTTAATTCGAGAAAAATAAATGAAGACGTTAAAAGTAGTGCAATTTTCTTTCTCGATTTTTACAACTTATACATCCAACTATCTCTTGAGTGTGAAAAATGCAAGCACCTAATATGAATATGCATGAATATTACCTGCCTTTCACGTACTAAATATTAAAGCGAGGAAGTTGTAAGAACCTTTATCTCAGAGACTAGCAAACTTTTGTGATACATAAACATATACTTCTCGAAAATAACAGTATTTTGTAATAACACTATTTCCCTGAGGTCATAAATTAAACAAGATGGTGTAAATTCTTGTTTTAATACCCTTTCAGACCGCATATTATTCCTACGCATCAAAAAATGACCTTTGAAACAAATTTTTATGTTAATTATCATGCAAACTTAGATTTAGTCTTCTTTACTACACCAGCCGAAATTACGTGAAAATTTGAATATATGAAAATCGACTGCTATTTTGGTAGTGCGATAAACAAAAACAACAAAATAATTCGTAGCGTTTTACCCTAAATCGATTTCTTTCTTTTAAGTTTTTGTTTTCATTATTAATTCTGGTCGATTAAAAATTATTACTTCTTATCTTATTAATTAATCTATTATTTATTTATTTTAATCTTTTTTTATTTATCTATTTTAATCTTCTATTATTTATCTATTTTAATCTTCTATTATTTATCTATTTTAATCTTCTATTATTTATCTATTTTATTATTTATCTATTTTAATTTTCTATTAATTAATCTAATTAATTATCTTATCTTGACCATTTTAATTACATTTTAATTATTTAATTCATTTCTGGTAATTACAGAGCATGGTCTGATTTTGTGGATTGTATTAAGAGGTATACTGATAAATGCTTTTCCAAAGAAAGGAGAGAGCAATTTAATTCTGCAGTTGAGAATTCTATAGAATCGGTTCATCAAATGTGTTCAGTTTCCTCATATCAAACTGGTAATTAATTTTAGCAGCATTAAAAAAATTGCAGTAATTAGAAACTAATCAATTATTTTTTTAAAGAGTTATCTTTATGCAGTAATTAAAACTAATTCACAAAGCTCTATTCTTTTGTTTTCTCGTTGTCTTCACTTGAACAGTCTTTGGAGTTTATTCAAATCAAAGTTGAAAATGCCATTTTATTAAAATCTCTATCAGAATCAGAATTAAATTCTACTAATTAAAATTGTTAAGAATTTTACTTTGCCCGGTTAATTAAAATTTGCAGATTCATCATAAAATAGCATTTTGATGATTGACTCAAGGAAATTTTCAATAGCATTGTAAATAGGTATAAATAGGGTTGTACAATAGGGTTGTAATAATACCATACTAATTTTGCCAAAGACGACATATAATTTTAATTTAATTTTTAATTTTAATTTTTTACATTAAACATCGTAAAGACAATTCGATGGAATAATTTACGATAAAAAATACTTTGACTGGAATTATAATTTTGACAGAATACTTGCAACATGCGTCTTGCATAAAGTCAACAGTAATCGATTCAGAGCATTGTGGTAATCAGTATGCAGCTCTCGTTAACGAAGTATCAAGAAGGGAAGTAGTAAAACCGAATCTCTGTTGGTAAGAAAATTTTTATTATTATATCTCTGTAATTTCTCATCAGGAACACTCAACATGCAGTAATAATTTTTCAATATTTCCTCAATTTGAGGGGCAAATTTCCTTAAGGATTAATGAGTTCAATTTATTGCTGCAGTGCACATTACCACTTCCGAACGTGCGTCATAATGGAAACGAGAAAAAGATGTGATGGGAATCAACCCGAGGGAACAGCTGCAAAATTCTCAAAGCAAATCTTGGATAAAGCTCTCAGTTTCTTACAAGACCAATGTGCAAATTATGTGTAAGTTTTTTCATTAAAATTCCTTCAAGTGAAACTCAATTAATACATTATTTAAATGTTATACCAAACTTTTAACGAAAAATTGAAGGAAGGGGTAAATTGCACCTTTGGCTATCCCCTTTAAAAGTTACAAGATCCAGGTGTCATAATATAACGCTTTACTGATCGTTGCAGTACCACATACAGTTAGGTAACCCTGGATTTGGACGCACATGCCCTAAAGTAATGATTGATCTATGCTATCACCATTTGCAATTAGGTACTCCGAATTTGGACCACATGCACAAAAATAACGCCCGAATGTTACTTGCTATCGCTATCCACAATTGGGTACCCTTAGATTTAGACGCACATGTCCTAATCTAACGCTTGACTGAACTTTGCTATCACCATATGCAATTAGGTACTCCTAAATTTGGACACACATGTCCTAATATAACACTCTAATGATCATTGCTATCACCATCTCCAATTAGGTACTCCTAAATAGGGCCGCACATGTCCATAACTATAACGTTTAACTGATCGCTGCTATCACCATCTCCAATTAGGTACTCCTAAATAAGGACGCACATGTCCATAAGTATAACGCTTGACTGATCGTTGCTATCATCATCTTCAATTAGGTACTCCTAGATTTGAACGCACATGTCCTAACATAACACTCTAATGATCATTGCTATCACCATCTCCAATCAGGTATTCCTAAATAGGGACGCACATGTCCGTAATTATAACGCATCACTGATCGTTGCTATCACCATCTCCAATTAGGTACTCCTAAATTAGGACGCACATGTTCTAACATAACACTCTAATGATCATTGCTATCACCATCTCCAATTAGGTACTCCTAAATAGGGACGCACATGTCCATAAGTATAACGCTTGACTGATCGTTGCTATCACCATCTCCAATTAGGTACTCCTAGATTTGGATGCACATGTTCTACTAAAACGCTCCAATGAATATTGCTGTCACCATCTCCAATTAGGTACTCCTCAATTTAGACGTGCGTGTCCACAAGTAACGCTTGAATGATCCTTGCTATCACCACCTGCAATTAGGCATTCTGAAATTTAAATGCACGTGTACAAAAATAATGCTACAATGGTATACTCCACATGTCCACATGTCCGAACTGATTATTGCTATCAACATCTGCAATTACGTACCCCTTAATTTGGACGTATTTATCCAAAACTAACACTTAAATGATCGTTGCTATCACAATCTGCAATTGGGTACCACTAACCTTATGCGGACTCATCCTTGTAGCAAAGTGACCTCTGGTTGTACTTTTCTGAAAGGCCTAGTCGCACCGCATTGGCTAATCTCCCGATTATGACATCAGATATATTCTGAGTGACTACAATTCTTGTCACCTTAGACTTGATTTCAAATCACATACAAATTTTAATGAATCGTTATTTTAGAATAACTTAAAAACTTAAATTAATTGCCAAATCCTGGAACATTAAATCCGCTTATTATAATTCGAATGTAGAATAATTTATTGAAACTTTATTTTTTTAATTATTTAATTATATAATTAAGAAATATTTCTTTTTCTTAATATTAGAACTAATTTTAGATCTAGGTGACCAGAAATAGATATTGTTTGACACAATGCCTATTCGTAGGAACAGTTTAGCTTACATGCATGTAAGCAAACACGTAAACAAAATCAATATTATTAATCATTTTTTACGAGTTCCAGTTATCATTAGAAAGAGATAAAGATAATTATTTTTTATGTACAAAGAAAGTACACCTACAATGACTTATGAGTTTTCATAAGTCCAAAAAAAAAAAAGTTTTATAAATTATCTTTATATTCAGAGAAGAATATTACTTCCCTTTCTGTGCGCTAATTTATTTACTAAACTAAAAATTACAAAAAAATACTAAATCACAAAATACGAACGGCATATTACGATTTAGGTGGATCTATAAAATTCGAAGATGTAATTAAGATAAAAGGACTTGGTGTGCATGCAAATTATTGGTGTAAAAAAAGTGAGTAATGAGATTGACCCCCTTTTTAATATGAAGTTTATGTTATTCGCAGACCGGACTCTGGAAATTGTCCCGCATCGATGACGGATAATTCTGTGCCTTTGTCAGTACGTCCTCTTGGCGAAGTTTCTAATGCAGTTCCAGGAGTCCAAAGCCGCCCATATCAACGTACGGCATCTCCTGATGCTTATGCTAGTAAAAACAGTGACTTTTACAGCGCCTTCCCTAACACAGCTTACCCCACGGCATTCAAAAGTACCGGACGTGCCCTGAATCTACCATCAGGTACGTTACATTATATGTATTTCATAAAGTTATAAACGACATTGTGTTTGCGAGTCGTGACTCGTATCCGCTGTTCTTGTAACAGTGTTTTCTACGAATGTAGCTTAAGGGATTTTATTCCCAAGTACCGATTCAGGTAATACTTTGCCAATAAAACTCAGAAGAATCCTCAATGTGAGCTAGATTACGAAATCGAGCAAACGTGTCTAGGAAAGTAATCTCTCTTGACAAAGGAATCTTTCTTTGATATTGACTAAAAATAAACCATCCGTGAAATCTGATTTCTTTGAAATATCACAATTTACATCAGAGTAAATTTTATAATGACTAGCGTTTTTGATTACCGTGAATAGAATCTTAATTAATTACCCAAAAAGATGCTGCCAAATTGTGACTTAACGTCCATTTCAAGTGGGTAACCTTTTGTGTTTATCTTCATCACAAAGGTCACCTTTATTAAAAAATCGCTACATTAGCACGACAAATTCGCATTAACGTCGAGAGAGACGGTGAGTCTCCACTGTGGTGCGACGGAAAAGGATCCCAAAAGTAGAACATCTAAGCGAGACGACAGGGAACGAGAGCAAGATCCGCAACAACTGCTCAAAACAATTATTATTATTACTACTATATAAAACAACATGCAAGTCTGACTTACATTGATACAATGAATCGGAGAAGAAATTCTGACTATCTGTATACAAATTTGCTTCTCTGAGAATTCTATTAAAACGAAGTTTATACATAAACGAGTCCTTCCGAAGGAAACTTTAAACAAAG
This sequence comes from Ganaspis sp. Gsp50, assembly GCA_011057455.1. NCBI lineage: Eukaryota > Metazoa > Arthropoda > Insecta > Hymenoptera > Figitidae > Ganaspis > Ganaspis sp. Gsp50. The sequence continues at coordinate 10,480 of WNHD01010178.1, forward strand.
AAAAAAACAAAAAAAAATTTATACATTTTATCGAAATATTTTGTCAAATTAATACATATAATAGTACATATAATAGTTAATACACATTATGAATTCTAAATCGTCAGCAAACAGTGAGAAAGTGCAATTTTTAAATACCGTACAAATATCATTGTCATATAGCAGAAATAATAGGGAGAAAAATATAAATATATATCAAAACAATTCGAACCCTGCGGTACACTAGAACTCTGCATTAAAACATCAGAATAAATTAATTCTGACGAAAGATTCTCTAGAAGACAAGTAGTTGTTAATCCAGCCAAGCAGATTACTATCAAATCCAATTAACTTTAATTTATGTAATAATAGTTGATGGTTAACTTTATCAAAAGCCTTACTGAAATCTGTGTAGATTGTGTCAACCTGAAGATCCAGATCAAAATTCTTAGATATGTAATCACTGAAAATTCCCAAATTCGTAACAAGTGATCTCTCCCTGACAAAGCCATGTTGTTCCGGTATTATTAGAGTAGAGACCTGACTAAAAATCGTCTCGTATACAATACTTTCAAATACTTTTGTTTTTTTTAACATTAAGTATGGATATTGTCCGATAATTATTAACTTTATGCTTGTATAATAATAATATTTATAATCAATCGAAATTTCTAAATTATCTACATATAAAAAAATAATATTTATTATTAATAATTTATTATTAATAATACCCTTTTCCAATTTTTTTTCTTCATTTGATATTCATATTGAGGCCAATATTAGTAATTATCGGAAAGAAAAATTATAATTTTTTATTATTTATTATTTATTATTATTAAACTACTAATTATTTTCCGCTTGTCGTTTTTCCTAATTCTATTACACTTCTTATAACTTTTTATATTTTAATAATTAATGTGTTTATCGCGTTTTAATTGTGTTAAAAGGGGGATAGGGAAAAAACCGCTTCAACTAAAAATACAAAAAAAAAACGAAAACTGTTCCAGTCGACAATCGAGTTTATGTTACGAAAGAATTACATATAAATAAATATGTCAATGTTGGTGTAATGAAAAAATGCAGCCTGAGAGGTGCGTGCGAAGGTTCGAGACCGTAGAAAGCTCAGGGGGGGGGGTCTCGAAAATCGACGACCTGGGCAGGCGCCAATCAATTAACTCATCACGATCCAAAATGGCAAATAACATAAACAAAGGAATTGCATGCGAATGAAAAACAAACCAAAACAAAACAACAAAGGGAATAAAAGTAAAAGGAAACAAAAGGAAAAGAAATGGAACGAACTCACCGTAAAAGACCAATCCGACGATCATCCAATGCTTTAAGAGATGATCTGAAGCAAGAGCTGGTCTTCAGGCAGGACGAGATTCGAAAACTTCCTGGTCATGAGTTGGTAGACTATGCCCACAGAGAAACATCCGGAACAGGACTGACTGGACGCCGCGAGAAAACGAAAGCCTTGTATTCTTCATCGTGACAAGAAAAATGGGGAACCAATAGAAAAACAGCTTCATTGAATCCAGAGTAGTCTTATAATGAGCTCCCTCCGACAACCGAAAGTTCCCAAAAGAAAGGAGACCCAACTCAAAGTAGATCAGGAGACTAATTAAGATAAGACGCAGGTAATGAGGCTGCGGTGAGAAACCCGAAAAGGTAAATAGTGGGTACCTGATACCGGACCATGCAATCAAAGGAACACCAAGGGCGAGAAATCAAAATGGACCTTGAGAAGGTGATACACAACATAATGGGATTTGGATAATAATGAAAAAATAAAAAATATGATTTTTAACAAAATGAATAAAAGATGTTGAGTCCGAGCTTGGCTACAAAAAATTAATTCTATCCGCATTGTGGGCATGGAAATGTCTTTTGAGTTCATTGGTTTTCAGAATTGAAGAAATTCTAGTTATTTTAATTATTTGGAGTTCCTTAGCAGGTCTCTGGATGAAAATTTATGAGCCTCTGGGTGTCAATTTACTGCAGATGGTATTGCACTTGGAAGCAGGTCGTGTTGACACTGACCCAATGTTATGATCTTTGCGGTTGGGAAGTGGTTTAAAATTGACAGCAGGTGGATTGTAAACTTTTAAAGTTGCAACATGAGTCAAATTTGTTACTGAAGGGATTCCTCCAATTTTATATTATTCGGAAAGAGTTAACTGCATAATTTGAAGGGCCAAACTTCCAGAATTTTGGAACTTGAAATTATCAAGAAGCCTTGATAGATTGAAGTGTTAGCATAACTTTTCATAGTTGTAAATCAAATGCTGTTAGAAGAGACAAGGCATCGTAAATTAAGCGGCGCTAGAGAGACATGTTCTATTAAACGAAGTATGTACATAAAAATGAAACCTGTTGCAAGTAAAATGAATGAAGGTGAGAATTAAGTCGAAGACAAATATCCACAACCCATTAAAAATCAATCTATAATATTTTGTTATTAGTATTGTTATGTCCGGAAGGGATATAAAAGAGTAAAATTATTTATTTTATTTTATTATTAACTGCCTGTTTTATTTACAAAGGTCGGAGCCTTTGAACTAAGGGGACAGGCTATGAAAACGCACTGAATTTCAACATAAATGTATTTATTTGTCACAGATACATTAAGTTTTAAAGAAGAAAAGTCCTTTTGAATACATCTGAGTCCTTTGCAGGAGAAAGGGTTAAATCCACTGGAACAAAAGGATTAGTTAGTCCAGGACAATTTCCTTGGAAATCTTGATCTTTCCATGAAAGATCACGCTGGAAATTATTTCTTAGTGTTTCCTGAAAAATTCTATAAAGGATTTACGGAATTTCCGTGGAAACTTAGGATTTTCCGTGGAAGTTCCACGGAAATTCAGTATTTTCAACGACAACTCCATCGAAACTCAACAATTTTTATGAAAGGATCGGAATTTCCAGAGAAAAAAATCTGGGAAGTTATTCCATGGAATTATTTAGGAAATTCCTTCAAAATTCCACGGAAATTAAGAATCATCTGCGAAAATTATGTGAAAACTCAGCAGATTCGATGGAAATCCCGATCTTTCAATGGAAATATATCCTGGAAAGCATTTC